>VMDO01009698.1:16097-77209 GCA_007922755.1 Pedetes capensis
TAGTACCTGGATGGGAGACCACCTGGGAACACCAGAAGCTGTAGGCTTGGGAGAAGGACCTGGCAACCCCCTCCCAAAAATCAATCTGCCATTGAAAACCCTATGAACAGCAGAGAAGCACTGACAATAGTGTTTCCCCTGTTGTACAGAGGGTCACTATGAGTCGGATACCGACTCGACGGCACCTAACAACAACAACGACGACAACATATATGTCTATATATGTATATTAAATAGTAAAATTTAACAAAATATCACAGCTCCCTTACTACTGGATCTCCTTACACTGGCTCCCTACCGTCAGTATAAACATTGATCTGTGACCTCCTTCACATGCCCACTCCTCAACCAGCGAGCTCAGACTCACACCTCCCAGCTTTGACATTGCACTTGTCAGCCAAACATGGGAGCCTAAGCACAAACCCGGTCCAGATCCCACCACAGTAGGACTAATTTAGATCATACCAAACAAATAACTGCCTGCAGCAGTAGCCCTGTGGCATCCAATCCCTTCAGATCTGGGACACTAAGCAGGGTTGGGCCTGGTTAGTACTTGGATGGGAGACCGCCAGGGAACACCAGGTGCTGTAGGCTTGGGAGATGGACCCGGCAACCCACTCCCAAAAATCAATCCACCATTGAAAACCCTATGAACAGCAGAGAACTGTTAACAATAGTGTTTCGCCTGTTGTAGCAGGGTCGATATGAGTTGGATACCGACTTGACAGCGCCTAACAATAACAACAAACAAATAACTTGATGTTAACACAAAGCTCAGCTATACGCATGCCCAGATCAGAGCTGGCTGCAGGAGAAATAAAACCTTTAAAGTTCCAATTCATGAATTTGTTCTTGGTCCTACTCTTAGCCCTGAATGACAGTGCAGATTTTAGTTATTGTATACATGTAACATTGATGGTAACTGAAGGCTGAGATTTTTCCAGAACACTGTGCTGCGTTCCCCTCTGCCTACCGCCCATACCAAGTGGCTGAGACTCTTTGCAAAACAAGGAATAGGATGAGATGTTTGGTTAGGCTCATTTGAGCTCTAAAATGCCACTGCTTCCCATTCTTTGGACTTGAAGGTCATGACAATGAAGAAGCAAACTGAATGCAGGCTTCTCTGTAGGCCTGTCCTTTCTTCTCCGATGACAGAATTCCAAAGGGGTGCAAGAACCTCAAAGAACCTTGAAGCCACTGACAACTCAAAACCGATGTCCTTCCATTATCACTTCCTCCTTGTCCAGTGCCTCGTAAGAAAACGCATGCTCGCTCCCAGAGCCTCGATCAGCTTTGCTCTCTCCTGCCAGGCTCTCATGTGCTTCTAAGCGTGCTACCTAGTGCCAAGTTTCACTGCCTTCTAGGAACCTCATTTCAAAATTGAGTGGCTTCTTTTCTTCATACTCTTTTGGTTTCTTTTGAAAGCCAGAAACGGGGTTCACTTGGTGAACCTTTCTTTACCTATAATTTCGCTTTTACTTGATCGTATCATTTGCACACTCATTTAGAAAGCATTTAGTGAGTGCTCATTTAGGGCTGGAGCCAGGCTTAGAGGGACCAGTGAGGCGGCCTCAGCCCTGGGCCGTGTTGGAGTTGGAGCCAGGATACCTTCTCCAGGTCCGCATCTCTCCCATCCCATCTCTTAGGCTGGATGGAGGAGAGGCCTCCCTGAACTCCTCCTCAGCCCGGCCACAGTGGAGCGGATGAGGGGTTGGGGGGAAGAGAATGGCCAAACCAGGTCATTCATCCTTCTTCCTTAGACATTGAGAACAGAGTGAGACTGAGAAAGTTCATCTCTTCCCACATAAAATACTGTGGGTGCCAAAGCTGCTTCCTACTGAGCAGCACCTTCTGTGAAAGTAATGAAGCAGGGCGGCAAGGAAAATAGAGACAGACCTGCAGTGAGATGATTTCCTTCCTTCTTTCCTTCCTTCCTTCCTTTCTTCCTTCTTTTTCTTCTTTTTCCTTTTTTCTTTTCTCTCCTTCCTTCCTTCTCTCCCTTCCTCACTTCCTTCCTTTCTTTCCTCCCTTCTTTCTTTTACTTTTATTCTTTTTCCTCTTTCTTCTTTTTCATGTCCTTCCTTCCTTCTTTCCTTCTTTTCCCTCTTTTTTCTTTTCTCTCTCTCTCTCTCTTTCCTTCCTTCCTTCCTTTCCTTCCTCTGTCCCTCCCTCTTTCTTTCTTTCTTTCTTTCTTTCTTTCTTTCTTTCTTTCTTTCCTTCTTTCTTTTTTTCTTTCTTTCTTTTGTTTTTACTTTCTTTCTTGTGCTAGGGATAGAACCCAGGGGACTGCACTTGCTAGGTCAGTGAAATGAACAAGATGAATCTTTCGGTTTCTCTCCATATTCCAGCTTTTTCCTGAGGCCCAGTGGAATTCCTGCTGGTGACTTTTGTGAAATTCCATGCTTGTGTGTTGCTATAAGCCCTTACTTTTGCTTAGGGCTGGGGTTCAGCTCAGTTGGTAGAGTATTGCTCTGCGCTCTTTGATGATTCGATCCCCAGCACCACAAGAATGGAAGAAGGATGTGGCAATCCATTCCCAAAGCGATCCTGAAACAATCAGTCATTGAAAATCCTATGAAGCTCGCTGTGAGTTAGAAACGACTCCATGGCACCCCACAACAACTTTTGCATAAGTGAGCCTTAGTAAGCTCCTGGTGTTGCTGAGATTCAAAAGACGATTAACATAATGTCCTTGCCCCTCAGTAAGACAGGCTGCAAACACACTCGGTGGTTTGTCAGCGCGCTAGGACCACAGTGTCTTATGCTCCTGCCTCCCTGGCACAGGGTAGGAGCTCTGTGGAATGCGTGTTGACCCCACAACCATGGGAGTGAGGGAGGAGAAGTGGGACCTCAAGCTGATCAGTAACCACACTTTCCCCAGGTTCCTCATCTAAAAGGACCCCTAGAAGTCACTTGCTTTGTGTTTATTCTGCAGAAGAGGAACTTGAGGCCCAGAGAGGTAAAAACCATCTGCCCAAGGTCACACAGCCAGTTAGCAGCAGAAGTGAAACTGCACTCCAGGGCTCTCCAGGGCTCCGAGCTCCAACGCCCGTGCTCTTCCCATGTTCTGAGACCCCTCTTCCTACCAAACCAACTTCCATTGACTTCGGAAAAACAAGGTTCCTCCAAAGCCAGCCTCCCCTTCCCCAGACCTCCTCAGTACGGGTCCTTACTTCAGCTGTCATATAGAAAAGCTCACAAAGAGGAAGCTCACGGTGCTGCTCATCGCTGGGCTGGGCCAGCCATAGACACCACTCAACCAGTGGTGGAGCCGCCCCAAGCTAGCGTGTCATAGAAGGACCCAGTACGACAACCAAGAGAACCCACAGAGGTGCTTCTTGGTTTATTTTCCTGTGAGATGGGGTCATTCTCTGCATTTGCCAGTCACGTGGATACGTGGAGAATTGATTACCCCAAAACTGATGAGCAAAAACGCTCTCTCAAATACAATGGTGTGAAAGGCATGTCTGAGTAGGACCTGGGAAGAATTTAAAAATCCACCAATCAATCAGCTTACTAATCAAAAGACACAAGGGGAAAATCCTATATTAAAAAGGGAGGTGGCTGAGCATGGTGGCGCACACCTATAATCCCAGCAACTTGGGAGGCAGAGGCAGGGGGATCGCAGGTTTGAGGCCAGAGGCAGCCTATGTAACTTAGCGAGACTCTGTCTCAATTTTAAAAAATTAAAAAGGGGACTAGGGTTGCAGCTCAACGCAGAGAGCTTGCAAAGTATGTGTGAAGTCCTATGTTCAGCTCCCTAGTACTGCAAAACAAACAAATAAAAACAAACATCCAAAAAACCCAGGGAGATAGGCTAGGGTGTGGCTCAGTGGTAGAGCACTTGCCTAACATGCTTAAGACCTTGGGTTTGAAAATCCACAATGGAAAAAAACAAAAGAAACACGAAGCTGGGCGTGGGGGTACACATCTGTGATCCCAGCAGGAGGAAACTGAGGCAGGAAGATCTCGAGTTTGAGACCCGCCTGTGCTACATAATGAGACCTTGTCTCAATAAAATTATTTTTAAAAATGGAGAGTGGAAGGCAATGGGATGATGAAGACAGGAGTTAGAATAATATTTACCATTCTAAATGCTTGATGGGGAGAGGCAGGGATATAATAGGAAAAGTCCAAAAAACTAGAATTCAACTGTCATATCCTGGCTTTTGTATCGGTGGTGATGGGTAACGGTTTTGTGAGACTTTTGTACATTATTAGAAATAAATAAGTGAGTAGATTAATAGCAGAGGACCACACATGGACCAATGATGAAAGAGAGCTGTGAATTAAAGAGGATGGATCATTCAATTCTGTGCAACTAAAGTCTGTGAATAAGAAAGAACAGAAAAAGTAATTACGGGCTCAATGTAATGTTCTTATAATTTCTCTCAAACTAGACAATAAGCATTTCATGACATTTCACATCTTTTTAGGTTTTGTTATTATTTTCTTTCTTTCTTTTTTTGCGGTATTGGGGGTTGAACCCAGGGCCTCTTGCCTGCATGCTTTGCAAGTGCTGGACCACTGAGCTGTGCCCCCAGCCCATTTTTTTTTCACTTTTTGAGACAGGGTCTCGCTAAGTTATGCAACTGCCTCTGGTCTCGAACTTGCGATCCTCCTGCCTCTACCTCCCCAGCTGCTGGAATAACAGGCATGCACCACCACGCCTGGCATTATTTTATTTCTTGAGATAATCACTTTGTTACTCTTAGGTAGAGAAGGAAAGCATCCTTAATTTACTTAATATTTAAGTTAATCTATGGATGCAGATAAATGAGTATCAACCTTAATTTATAGAGTACTTTAATACAAACAATAATATCTGGGTTAACATTCTAAAATAAGGTACTCTACACCAAACTTGGGTTTCCTGTGTGTGATTTATAGTGTCAGATTGATATACTAAAACTTGCTGTTTCAGTTACGAAATAATTAACAACGGGCTTTTTCAGATTGTTCAATATTTTTAGTTGGATAAGAAGATATGTGCCTAAAACTTTATGAAACGGTTCAAGAAGTAAGCAAAACTTAAAAGGAGAATGAGAACAAACTGATTATGAAAGTTCAAGGTGAATTTTGAACAGCATCAAAACTGCTTGTTAGAACTGTATACGCTTGAGTTGTCTGGCTGCCTGCCACTTGGGGAAATGAGGGCCTCTGTCCAATAATCTATCCTAGAATTGGTAGAGCGCTGCGCTGCAGTTTCTGAGGTCCCGAGTTCAATTCCCAGCACCGCGAAAATGGGAAAAGGACCTAGCAATCCACTCCCAAGGCAATCCCGAAACAGTCAGCCATTGAAAACCCTATGAGGGTAGCTATGAGTCGGAAACCGACTTGACGGCACACAACGACAACAACAGCAGAGATCACTGCTTTGTTAAGAACACTAAGATGGATAAGGCAAATCTGGTAAGATACTCACATTTGTGGACTCTGGGTGAAGGAAACATGGGGATATTTTGTACTGTTTCTGCAACTTCCCTCTAAGCCCGAAATTACTTCAAAATAATATATATGTAAATAAACGAGACAAAAAATTAATATGAACATCGCAGTGCCAAAGGAACAGGCTAGAAATGAATGTGAAAGGCTCATCCAAAGACTCTTACATCTGTAATCAAGTATTATCTTTATAAAGAGGCAATAATAACAATTTTTAAAAGAATGTAAGAAAATCATAGAATTGAGTTTAAATTATTATTCCAAGGATGCAAAGAGAATTGATTGCAAGACCACAAGCAGGAATCAGATTATGGACAGGCTATTGATCTCTTCCAATATCTCAATAGTTGTCAGTGTTGAGAAGCATTTAGACTTCAGTATAAAGAAGCATTTACAGTTCAGTGCAATGAGATCCTTCAGTGGGCAACAACTGGATAATGTCTATACAATTAAATACCCCAGACTGGATAAAGATAAACCAGGTTCATCCTACAGAAACAGAAACCTCTGGATTAGTAAAATATCACCGTATAGAGGTGGATGAGAAAGAGTTCCAGAGAGCAGTCTGCAGAATAGGCCTTTGAATCCCTCAAAACTACAAGGTACTGCTTTGTGGTCATTGCAATACTCAAATCCCACTGAGGTGACACAATATTAGGAAAATACTAAATTTGCATTTCTAGGTTTTTCTCATTTCAGCTTGAACACAAGTAGAGAGGATTTTGGTGGTGGCTAAGTTTTGTATGTTTTAAAGTACATTAGGGGAAAATGATTTATCTCCTCTTAATAACTGAATTAAGACCTTTGTTGCAGGGAAGAAGTGAGGAATTCATTCCTCTCTTTAGTTAATGACTATGGAATTAAGAGAATTGTAATCTTAATTGCCCAATTCTGTGTGAAATTTGTTCTCATTCAACATGTGTGACATTTGATTCAAAAAGAAAGAAAAAAAACCTTGCAATTAACTTTCAAGGAAGAAATAGTATTTGTCTCCTTCTGAACAATTCTGAGGAGGAAGGAAATGTAGAATTTCATGTTCTCAATTCTGCTGAAGTTATGAATCATCATACCTTTGCTAAAAATTACATATTTTAGGGGCTTTAAGGGGTTCATATGGGACACGCCCATCAACGAAATTGGATAGTTCTCTTTTTTTTCCCATGCGATCTTATAAAATAGATTCAAATATCACTGGAACAATTTCTCTCTCTCTCTCTCTCTCTCTCTCTCTCTCTCTCTCTCTGTCTGTCTCTCTCTCTTGCTTTGTGTTTCTTTATCATGATGGCGTTTTAAAGAGTAGGGATTAGATTAGATATATGAAAAGAAGATATGAGGCAACGAAACCTCAAAGAATTGGCAATAGAAAGACATTATTTTTGCTTTCTTATTTTCACTGTCAAGGAGACAAATCTGATTAATATGGAAGGTAAATGGATAACAAGGAGGAAGAGAAATTCCAAATAAACTTCTTTCTTTTAAAATGTATACCAAACATAGACTACTGAAACTGACAGGAGAGGAAATAGAAATCTGAATAGACATATTGTAGGCAAGAAGATTGAATTAGTGACCAAAAATCTTCCCCCAAAGAAAAGCTCAGACTCAGATGGCTTCACTCATGAATTCTAAATATTTAAAACAGATTTAGCACCAACTTCTCACAAACTCTTTCATAAAAAGGGAAGAATAAGGAATATCTCCCAACTTATTCTATGAAGCCAGTGATACCCTGATATTAAAACCAGGCAAAGTCATCACAGGAGAAAAATAGAGACCAGTATCCGTTATGAACATAGACATAAAAATGCCCCACAAATACTGAGTCCAGTGGCATATAAAAAGTATTAATCCAAGTGGGACTTTCCAGTAAGCATGAAATTGTTCTGACATTGAAAAATCAATTAATAGTATGAATAAGACTACCTCAAGGACATTTCAAGAGATGGAGAAAAATTTTACAAAACCTAACATCTTTCCTAATAAAACCACCGAAAAAACTAAGCATAAAAGAGGACTTCCTCAAACATTTGATGAAGAATATCTACAAACATTGCACAGCTAATGTTATACTACATGGTAAAAGACCGAATATTTCATCCTAGGATCAGGAATAAGACAAGGACATTCACTTTCACCACTTCTATTCAACACTGGAGGATTAAACCAGGGCAATTAGACAAAAAAAGAGAAGTAAAAGCCATCAAATGGAAAAGGAAGAAGTAAAACTATCTCTATTTGTAGAGGACATGATTGTGTATGTAGACATCCTAAGCAATCATGAAATAAATTATTAGAATTAATAACTGATAAGTGAATTACAGGGCAGAAGGTCAATATACAAAATTAGTGGGTTATGAATACTAACAATGAACAACCTGAAAATGAAATTTTAAAAATTCCACTTATAATAGTATCAAAAAGAATAAAGCCGGGTACAGTGGTGCACACCTGTAATTCCACCTGTAATTCCACCTGTGACTTGGGAGGTGAGGGCAGGAAGATCATAGGTTTGAAGCCAGAGGCAGCTTGCATACCTTAGTGAGACCCTCTCTCAAGATAAACAATTTTAAAAAGGGATGAGGGGTGCAGTTCAGTGGTGTGTTGTTATTGTTGTTGTTAGGTGCCGTCGAGTCGGTATCTGACTCATAGCGACCCTCATAGGGTTTTCAATGGCTGACTGTTTCGGGACTGCCTTGGGAGTGGATTGGCAGGCCCTTCTCCCTCAGTGGTATGGTGCATACAAAAAGTGTGCATGAGGCCCTAGTTTCAGTCCCTCAGGACTGAAAATGAAAGAAAAGAAAAAAAAAAAAAAGGAAAAAAAAAAAGAATAAATTATTCGAGGGATGAATTTAACAAAAGAAATGCAAGGGATTCCTGGGTAAGGTGGTGGATTAGAAGCAGCCTCCACGTAACATAGTGAAAGAAGGATACAGAATAGGAAAGAATAGACACTATCCCAAAGACAGTCTGCAAAAGCACAGGAATCACAAAGAAGGTGATGGGACAGTCTCAAAGTGCAGAGAACAGAAGGTCTAGGCAGAAAGAAGGAGTGAGCAGGACCTTATCTAATGATATATGCCTCCATAGCAGAGGAGGAGAAAGAGAAGATTCATCAAAAGGGTAAGCCAGATGGCCCTGGTCCTGGTGAATAGGCTGCCGTGAACAAAGACAAGCCACAGAACACAGAACCTGCAAATACCTTGCCACAGCCCCTGGCTATGAGACAGATGCATAAGGCAATTGTAGGACTGTGGGAAAGCCAGATACAGTCATACTATTAAAAAAAAAAAAAAAAAAAAAAGAGCCAGGCAAGAGATCCTTCCAAGCAACATGAAAACTGGTATGATGAGCTGTGATTTCCAGAGGCGCTCCCAGCACCCATAAAGACAGCTTGGCAAAAGGTAAGACATGACAAAGCCCCCAGCCAAGCAATCCTGCCATGCCTGATGATTTA
Organism: Pedetes capensis; assembly: GCA_007922755.1. Lineage (NCBI taxonomy): Eukaryota > Metazoa > Chordata > Mammalia > Rodentia > Pedetidae > Pedetes > Pedetes capensis. Next base: position 24,997 of record VMDO01009698.1, read on the forward strand.
GTGCCTGTGAAAAAAGCTTGGCATACCACAGCTCTAGGTGGCTGAAAAAGGAGGCCAAACATCCCCAGGCAACTTAGTCACAAATAGGACTCTGAACATCCTGGCGAGAGACTCTGCATCTGGTGGTCCTGCAGCATCTGGGCTCCCCACTCCACTCCTGTTGCAGATAGAAAGAGACATTCAAGCAACTGAACCACACGAATGGGATCCTGGACAATGCAGCTAGCGAAAGACGCTGACAGACTATGTTACTGAAAGAAAACTCCTTCGACACTTTCCTCTCCTCCTCCTCCTCCTCCTCCTCCTCCTCCTTCCTTCTTCTTTTCTTAAACAAGGATTAATATTTTTAGTTGTTACTCTGGTTCTTAACTTTAATTTTATTTATGAACTTTTTATTTTTATTGAGCAACAGACTATTTAAAACCCCTTGTACTCCCTTCCCTCTCTACCCAATAAACCTCTCCGTTCTTCCTCTTCTTATTCCCTTCTTATCATTTAATTCATTTGCTTATTTCTCCCTTCCTTTTCGCTGCTATATTCTGTCATTTTAATCATTTATAACTTTTACCTCCACTCTTAGTACTTTTCATTTCATAAGTTACACTATATTATTTTGATTATTTTCCTTCCTAAATTCATCAGTAGTATGCTAACTAGCATACATGAATTTTAATTGTACAATGATTATAAGTACAGTTTGGCTAGATGATGCTACTATAACATATGTTTGCTTTCCAACCTCTGAGGGGGCACTGAGGCCTAAACCCTCAAAAGAAAGCTGCTAACAAAGAATTCCAAATAAATCCTGAAGAAAATTCCATCCCAACAGATACACTAATCCCAAAAAAGAAATACAAGAAACATGAAAAACCAAGAATATCTCCTCTGAAAGATCATAACTCCCTCCCCAACAAGCAAAGCCAAAATTACTGAAATAATTGAAATGCCAGACAAAGAATTCAAAAGTCTAATCATAAAAATGATAAAGGACCTCAGAGAAGATACCAAAAGCAAATTAATGAACTGAGAAACTCAATTCAGGTTCTAGATGAGAAAATGAGCAAGGAAATTGAAATCATGAGGAAAAAAAGGATACATTATAAATGAAAATTATAATAAATCAAATAAAAGACACAGTGGAAAGTAACACCAGTAGACTAGATCAAACAGAAGAAAGAATATCAGGGAGAGAAGACAGAGTGGAAGAGATACTACAGTCAGACATCAATACCAATAAATAAATAAATAAATAAATAAATGACTATGACCACAACTTTCAAGAACTGTGGGACATGATGAAAGGACCAAACCTAAGACTCCATGCAGTACATGGAGCAGAGATTAAGCCCAAAAGTATAGAAAATCTATCCAATGAAATTATAGCAGAAAAATTCCCAAAGTTAGGGGAAGAAATGGATACCCAGACACAAGAGGTATTTAGAACTCCAAACAGACATAACCAGAAAAGATTCTCTCCATGTCACATTAAAATGCTAAGACTACAAAGCAAAAATTCAGTTCTAAAAGCTGCAAGAGAAAAATGCCAAAATGCCAACTCATGTACGAAGGCAATCCCTCAGAATAACATCAGACTATTAGCAATAAATCTAAAAGCCAGGAAAGCATGGAAAGACATATTTTAAGCCCTGAAAGTTAGTAACTGCCAACCAACATCACTATATCCAGAAAAACTATCCTTTAAAATTGATTCAGAAACAAAGACCTTCTAAGAAAAGAACAAACTTAATCAATTCATCCACAAATCCAGTATCACCAAAAATACATAAAAGAATCATACAGACACAAACATGAGAATCCAGGTAAGAATAAATCCTGTGAGAGGAACATATGAGCAAAGGAGAAATATAATAGAAACAACTATGTTCAACTTAATAAACCAGCAAACCCTTAATATGATTGGTGGAGAAAGAAAAGAATAATCAACATTCAAGCCAAGTAGGAAAACAACCAACAAAACTACACAAAACACCAAATTCCTGTCAGTAATAACACTAAATATAAATGATCTTAGTGCTCCAGTTAAGAGACATAGACTAGCCAAATGGATTAAAAAAACAAGACCCAGATAGCTGTTGTCTTCAAGAGACACTTCGCCAGGAAGGACACACTCAGACTGAAAATGAAAGGATGGAAAGTGACTTACCAAGTTTGGGAAAGGGGAGGAAAAAAGTAAACAAAAGAAAAAAGAAAAAGAAAAGAGAAAAAAAGCAGGAATTGCTATATTGATATCCGACAAAGTCGACTTCAGCCCAAAATTAATCAGAATAGACAAAGATCATTACATGTTAAGAAAGGGAACAATCTATCAAGAAGACAGAATGATTATAAATATATATGCTCCAAACAATTGTGCACCTAATTTCATAAACCAAACACTACTGGCCATAAAGAAATAGATAGGTTCAGATACAATAATAACGAGTGACTTCTATATCCCACTCTTATCAATAGACAGATCATCCAAACAAAAAATCAACAGAGAAAGCTTCAAGCTAAGTAACATCTCAGATGAAATGGATTTAACAGACATCTTCAGAACATTTCATCTAGCAGATGTGGAATACACATTCTTTTCACCACCATATGTAACTTTATCTAAAATTGACCACATTTTAGGTTACAAAACAAGTCTTAACACATACAAGAAAAATAAAACCATTCCTTCTATCTTACCAGATTATAATGGAATAAAACTAAAAATTAGGATCAAGAGAAACCACAAAAGTATTACAAATACATAGAGATTGAACAATACACTTTTGAGTATTCAGTGGGTCGTTGAAGAAATCACAGAGGAAATTTCAAAATCCCTAGAATAAGATGAAAACGAAAACACAACCTATCAGAACCTTAGGGATACAGCAAAGGCAGTTCTATGAGGGAAATTTATAGCTATCGTGCTTACACTAAACAGAAAAAGCTCAAATAAATAATTTAATGATGTACTTTAGGCATTAGAAAAACAAGTTAAATCCCAAAGCAGTGGAAGGAGAGATCAGGACAGAAGTGGATAAATTTCTGAACATATATGACCTGCTAAAATTAAATCATGGGAGAAGTACCTGGCAATCCACTCCCAAGGCAATCCCGAAATAGTCAGCCATTGAAAACCTTATGAGGGTTGCTATGAGTCGGATATGCCTGTAGCCATAGCCCTGTGGCATCCGATCCCATCAGATCTCGGAAGCTAAGCAGGGTCGGGCCTGGTTAGTACCTGGATGGGAGACCGCCTGGGAACACCAGATGCTGCAGGCTTGGGAGAAGGACCTGGCAACCCCCTCCCAAAAAAATCAATCTGCCATTGAAAACCCTATGAACAGCAGAGAAGCACTGACAATGGTGTTTCCCCTATTGTACAGAGGGGTCGCTATGAGTTGGATACCAACTCAATGGCACCTAACAACAACAACAATAATGAGTCGGATACCAACTCGACAGCACCTAACAACAACAACAACAAAATTAAATCAAGAGGATATAATTAATTCAAACAGATCTACAAGAAGCAATGAAATTGAAGCAGTAATAAAGAATATAACAACAACAGCAACAACAACAAAACCCAGGTCCTGACTGGTTCACAGCCAAACTCTATCATGCCTCTAAGAAAGAATTAAAACCTATCCTTCTTAAACTATTCTATAAAATAGAAAAGGAAGGAATATTCCTAAACTCATTCTAGGAAGGCAGTATCACTCTGATATCAGATAAGATATCTGATAAGAAAACCAGATAAGAACACAACAGAAAAAGAAAACTATAGACCATTTCTTGGGTGAGTATAGCTACAAAAATCCTCAACAAAACACTTGCAAACCAAACACAACAACAGATAAAAAAGATCATACATCATGATCAAGTAGGTTTCATTCCACACTTGCAAGACTGGTTTGACATACACAAATCAATAAACCAAACACTACTGGCCACAAAGGAATAGATGGGTTCAGACACAATAATAATGAGTGACTTATAATGCAATCCCAAAGCAGGTCCCACAGTGATAACCACTGTGGTGTGTGTGTATCGATTGTTGTTGTTAGGTGCCATCAAGTCAGTATCCGACTCATAGCGACCCTGCGTACAACAGGTGAAATACTATTGTCAGTGCTTCTCTGCTGTTCCTAGGGTTTTCAATGGTGGATTGATTTCTGGGAGTGGGTTGACAGGCCTGTCTCCCAAACCTAGAGCACCTGGTGTTCCCAGGTGGTCTCCCATCCAAGTACTAACCAGGCCCAACCCTGCTTAGCTTCCGAGATCTGACAGGATTGGATGCCACAGGGCTACGGCTGCAGGCTTGTGCATATCAATTGTTGTTGTTAGGTGCCATCGAGTCAGTATTGTACAGAGGGTCATAGCGACCCTCTGTACAACAAGGGAAACACTATTGTCAGTGCTTCTCTGCTGTTCATAGGGTTTTCAATGGCGGATTGATTTTTGGGAGGGGGTTGCCAGGTCCTTCTCCCAAGCCTACAGCTTCTGATGTTCCTAGGCGGTCTCCCATCCAAGTACTAACCAGGCCCGACCCTGCTTAGCTTCCGAGATCTGATGGGATCAGATGCCACAGGGCTAAGGTTGCAGGCTATATGTGCGTATCAGTACAATGGGCAAAAAAATGGCAGTTTCACTTTTGTTCTTTTCCAAGACTATAGTTTTTGGTTGAAACTTTGGAGCCCCAAAAGAATGGGAAGAAAACAGAGTGAAGTAGGTTGTCGGCCTTCTAAGAGCTTTTTCTTGCCACATCAAGGAGCCACAGGATCACAGGGATTTCTGTCGTGAATAGCCTTTTGCCAAAGCCCAGGTGACTCACTGTGCAATGGTAATAGCGAGGGTGTCCGTAGGGTCCAAAAGAATTACTGAGAAAGGAAAAATGAAATTGTGTGTCCAGGAAGGTGGGCCAAGGGGTGTCCAGGGGTGTGCGGGTGTCTAGGGGTGTGCGGGTGTCTGAAGGGCCCAGCAGTAGAGGGGCTTCCTGTATCCAGCAAAAAGCGTGTAGGTGGCAAAGGCAATGGAAAGCCAGCTTAGGCCCCAGGCGGGAGCACAGCCCTGGAGCTGGGGGCCCCTGCCTGGGGTAAAGCAAGCCACTGCCGACAGGAGAAATGAGTCTCCAAGCACAGCCAGCCCAGCCTCAGGGTGTCAGGACAAGCCATTTACTCTGCACATGGCTTTGATGTCAGAAATGCAAACTCCAACTTGATTGTAAAGTCCTTTCTCCAGCCCTGTTTTCCCCTCTCCGGGGTAGATACATTTCCCCTAGGATCCAGGTTTTCAGGGGCACCGAGAGAGGGCCCGGGGCGGGGGGACACAGGTGTGTGGGGGTTCCCTGTGGTCAGCCTTTCGGCCTTTCATGTTTCTGTTTCCTACCTGACCTCACAGACCCCAGTTTTCTCTTGTCAAACTCGGTGAGTAAAGGATTTGACTTCATCACCCCCGGCTCTCTGCGGAGAGAAGTTTCTGAGTGTGAAATGATTAACCACACCCCCCACACACACTCGTCAGTGTGTAGGTGGGCGCCTCGGCTTGGTGAGTCCACACCAGATCAGTTTCTTTTCTCTCTTGGGTGCCAGAAAAACTGGGAAATGGGACTGAAAGAGATGGGGGTGAAGGGGCGAGAGAGAGAGAGAGAGAGAGAGAGAGAGAGAGAGAGAGAGAGAACCACATCAGAAACAGAGAGACAGAGACAGGCAGAGAAACAGAGCACCAATGAGAGACACAGAGAGACAGAAAACAGACAAGAGAGAGGGGCACAGGGACAAGAGAGCAAGTGTGACAGAGACACAGAGATAGTGTATGTGTGAAATGGACATGCTGCATGCACACAGGAGAGAGACAGAGAAAGAGCGAGAGGGAGGAAGCCAGAGAGAGAGAGAAAGAGTGAGGAAGAGATGAGCTAGAGAGAACGAGAGAGGGGGAGAGGGAGAGAGAGAGGGAGAGGGAGAGAGGGAGACGGAGAGGGAAAGAGGGAGAGTGAGAGAGGAAAAGGGAGAAGGAGAGAGGGAGAGAGGGAGAGGAAGAGAGGAAGAGGGAGAGGGGGAAGGAGAGAGGGAGAGGGGGAAGGAGAGAGGGAGAGAGGAAGAGGGAGACAGGGAGAGGGAGAGAGGGAGGGGGGAGAGGGAGAAGGAGAGAGGGAAAGGGAGACAGGGAGAGAGGAAGAGGAAGAGGGAGAGAGGAAGAGGGAGAGAGGGAGAGGGAGGGGGAGAAGAGAGAGAAAAGGATGGTTGGAGAGAGATCATCTCACCCCAGGAAGATCCAAAGAGGCAGAGACTTCTGCATAAGACGTCATGGGTCCCTGAGGAAGGATCTGGGACCAGCTCCCTGACACTGGAAAAGGCTGAAGCACAGCTCCCCCAAGTGTCCATTCATCAAGAGCCTGCTCCCCTGGCTCTCAGCTGCCCTCCTGGCCTGTCTGCTTCTGTCCAGGTGCCACCCAAGGTTGTGTCTCCAGCTTTACAGGCACAGGAAGGGGGGAGGCAGAGAAGACATTGGGGTGCGTGGTACCAAGCAACAAATCCAGGGTGTCTGAATCTGCATGCGCCAGCAGCGGGAAGAGGGGACCACCTAGCCTCCATCCTCTTTTGCTTTCCCCCATCCTGATCTGCCTCTCCCTGTCTCACAGCTCCCTGCAAACTAGGACCCCCCAGGCAGCCCTACAATTTGTAACAGGCTGTTTGTTCCGGTCGCCACGGGGACCATAAACATTCCTGGGCCTCTAGGAGATGTCCCTCAGTGGTAGAGCACTTCCTTACTGTAAAATAATACTAATACTAATACTAATACTAATAATAAAAAGATTCCTGGGCCCAAAGTCACAAAAAAAAAAAAAAAAAAAAAGGAATGTGTCTTCCCCAGAAGCTAATCGTGAGGTCTTAAGAAAACCAGTGGTGTCTATTCATTGCACGCAGTGAAGCTGTACCCAAGGCCGTTGTATGATGGCAGCTCGAGGTATAGAATCAGTCCATGTGGGTGAAGATTTATTTCACCACTGCTCCCTTAGGTGTCTTTAACAAAGTCACTCACCTTCCCTGAGCCTCAGATTCTTCATATGAGAAACCATGGCGAGGAGTCGTGTTTGCTTGGGGGCAGTAACATTTGCCATGTCTGCCTCACAAAGCAGGAACCCTTAAATCAAGATGATATTTGCCAAGCACCCTGGGAAGGGGAAATCTCTTTGCCTGACTTATTCTTCTGTTGTTATTATTATTATTACTATTATTTTATTATTAGTATTTCTATGGTCATTAAGCCTTGTCTAACTCAATTTGCTTTTGTTAGTCAGCTTTCTGTAACTGTGAGAAAATGCCCAACATAATCAACTTACAAAGAGGAAAGGTTTGTTTTGGCTCAAGGTTTCAGTCCATGGCAGCCTCGCCCCACTGCTCGTGGGTCTGGGGTGGCCCAGGACATGGTAGGGAATGTGTGAGAGAGGAGGAGATGAAGGCTGGGGGAGAAAGAAAGAGAGAGAGAGAGAGAGAGAGAGAGAGAGAGAGAGACAGAGACAGAGAGAGACAGAGACAGAGAGACAGAGAGACAGAGAGACAGAGACAGAGAGACAGAGACAGAGACAGGCTGGGGGGAGAGGAGAGGAAGGGGTTAGAATCCCCCAGTCCCCTTTGAGGGCACACCCCCAGTGATCTGAAGACATCTCAGGAGGTCCCCCTTCCTAAAGTTTCCAGCACCTCCCAATAGTGCTGTGGGCTGGGGACCCAACTTGCAACACACGGGCCTTTGGGGGACCCTATGCACCTGAGCTACAGCAGCGGGGATCCTATGGGAAGTCGAGTGTGGAGCCTGCATTGCTGACTTTTTTTTAATTCCTCCCTTCCTCCATCTGGGACCTCCACCCACTAGATGGTTCAGAGTAGGTCTTTCTCCTTTAGTTTCTGTCCGACCTGTCAATCCTCCCCTGAATTGCCCTCACAGATACATCCCAAGGTGGCCTTACTCATCCTAGGCATCTCTCAAGCTGGTCAAGTTGACAGTGACACTGGGTGGCTCCAAGCCAAAGACTTTCTCACCGTTCTGGAGGCTAGAGGTCCAAAAGCAAGGTGTTGCATTATGTCCTCAAAAATGTCACGCTGAAATCCCAACCTCAGAATGTGACCGTATTGAAAAACAGATTTCTAGAGGGCAAGAGTGTGGTACAATAGGGAACACTAGTCCAGGAAGGAAGGACCTGGGCTTCTTCTGGGGCCTGGCCACTCATTTACTGAGTAACCATGATCATCTCTCTGGTCTTTGCTACGTCAAAAGGGGTCAGACCAAATGATCTCTCCAGGGCCCATTGTCAGGGCGTAATTCTTATTCAGTACTTCACATATTCTTATTCTCCCACACTGGTTTCATAACCAATGAACTCTGGAATCTTTTCTGTTCATACAGTGAGAGTTGACTTTCACATCATCATTTGATTTTTTTTTCATATCCATTGTTCTTTTAAAATGTAAAATTAATACATGTTTATTGGCCAAGAATTAGGAATTATGGAAAGGTAAAGAAAAAATAATGTTAAGATCTGATGGTTAGAGAGATTTCCACTTGACACGTGTTCAAAGCCCTGACTGTGGTAACCTTTAGCATGGCTTGCAACACACTCAAAGGGCATTGAGGAACCACAAAATACAGACCAAAACCAGAAAGGGAAGCATGGGCCCGGGGTATCAGAGAGAACCCGTGTGGTAGATGCTGTTGGCTAATCCAGAGTTCATTTTCCTGTTCCTGGCTCCACTCTAGGCATCAGATAGGCTCAGCCTGTCCTGTATGCAGGGCTGGCCATGAAGCACCGGTCTGGCCCCTGAGGTATCAAAGGAAATGTATCAGGAAGCATTTATGATAGTTTTTGCAATTTTACTAAAAGGGACAGAAAACACCAGTGTCTTTCGCTATCTTTCCCTGTTTCTTCTTCCCTTGGCTTCAGTGCCTGGGGCAGCCACATCAACCTCACAAATGTAGAGAAAGCACTAAGGATCATAGAAATACCAGTGTTAACATTGGTGAGCTCCTGCGCCAGCCCTTGCACTGCCTGCCTCCTCTCTACGTGATGCTCAGTAATTAAATATTGTTACAGCTGAATTGTGATCACAATATTCATATGCTGAAGTCCTAAGCCCCGTACTTCAGAATGTAATTGTGTTTGGGGATGTTGTTGTTAGGTGCGGTCGAGTCGGTATCCAACTCATAGTGACCCTCTGTACAACAGGGGAAACACTATTGTCAGTGCTTCTCTGCTGTTCATAGGGTTTTCAATGGCAGATTGAGTTTTGGGAGGGGGTTGCCAGGTCCTTCTTCCAAGCCTACAGCTTCCGGTGTTCCCAGGTGGTCTCCCATCCAGGTACTAACCATGCCCGACCCTGCTCAGCTTCCGGGATCTGACGGGATCGGATGCCACAGGGCTACCGCTGCAGGCGTGTTTGGGGATAAGGTCTTCAAAAAGGTGATTAAGGCCAGGTACTGTGGTGCACGCCTGTAATCCCAGTGACTTGGGAGCCTGAGGCAGGAGGATCATGAGTTCGAGGCCAGAGGTAGCCTGTGCAATTTAGCAAGACCTCATCTTAAAGAAAAAGTAAAAAAGGGGCTGGTGGTATGGCTCAGTGGTGGAACTCTAGCCCAGCACGTGCGAGGCCCTGGGTTCAATCCTCAGTACAAGAAAAAAGATGACTAAGTTAAAATTAGGGAGAAGGATTTAGGACACAGACACAGAAGGGAGGGCATGGTAAGGATATAGCAACAGTGCAGCCACCTGCAAGGTAAGGGGAGGCCTCAGAGCATACCAGCCCTGCTGGCACCTTGACCTTGAACTCAGCCTGCAGAGCAGTGAAGAAATGAATTTCTGCTTAATGGATTTCTGCTGTATTTTGTTGTACCAAATGAGTAAAAATGCATTATGACTTCAGTTGTGGCTAGTTGTGTTTTCTTACAACTGAAAGACTTCTTGATACTTTCCAGTTCTTCAGAAATGTGGTGGGAATTTTTAAGACCCGGGTAAGGTATTTTAAATTCTCTCATATGGAAACAAATGAAAGATTACTGCCTTTTATTTCTGATTATATAATACCTGGGGCTGGGGTTTAGCTTAGTTCGGAGAGCACTGCTCAGCATTCTCTGAAGACCTGGATTCGATCCCTAGCACCACAAAAATGGGAGAAGGACATGGCAATCCACTTCCATAGCAATCCTAAAACAATCAGCCAGTGAAAACCCTATGAAGGTTACTATGAGTCAGACCAGACTTGACAGCACCTAACAACAACCTATAATACCTAGCTTCCCCGTTCAATAGCTTCATAATTTTTTGCAGAGAAATTTTCTCAATAGCTTTCAGAAGACTCCTTCAATGTGTTGAAATGAAAGGAATATTGCCTTAATTAAACAAAAAGGCCTTGCTGCTACAGTTCACTAAGGTAAACTATACAATTAATAAGGGCTACCAAAGCCCAGGCTGGGATTTAGCTCAGTTGATAGAGCACTGCTCTGCAGTCTCTGAGGCCCCGAGTTTGATTCCCAGCACCACAAAATGGGAGAAGGATGTGGCAACCCACTCCCAAGGCAATTCTGAAACAATCGGCATTGAAAACCCTATAAGGATTGCTATGAGTTGGACATGACTTGATGGCACCCAACAACAACAAAAGCCCAGGAATCTTTTGCAATAATAAAATTACAAAATTTGACATTCGTTACCATAAACGTTTATGTGATTATCTAACTGACTTTCCACTCCCGTAGTTGATCATCATTTCATATTCTGGCATGACCATGGGAACAACAAGTGGCGGATGGCTTTTAACTTGGTCACTCTTAGTAAAGAGCACCATGGACAAGAGTTCATCTGCAGCTGCCTACCATTTCAAAGGATGATCACCAAGATTCACTGGCTTAGTGCCGGGCGCGGTGGCGCACGCCTGTAATCCCAGCGGCTCGGGAGGCAGAGGTGGGAGGATCGAAAGTTCGAGACCAGAGGCAGTCTGCGTAACTTTGCGAGACCCTGTCTCAAAAGGTAAAAAAATGGGCTGGGGGTGCAGCTCAGTGGTCCAGCACTTGCAAAGCATGCAAGTGTGAGGCCCTGGGTCCAACCCCCAGTACCACAACAAAAAGATTCACTGGCTTTATGAATGAGCACCTTTTACCTTTCAAAAGCAGCATTCTATGGTCAAATGGGTTAGAATCAGAGGTTCTAAGTAAAGGTGTGTGATTTAAAACATAACTATGCTGAAGGAGGCCAGGAATGCCAGACGTAATGAAGTTTAGTGGTAAATTTTGAAAAAAAAAAACAAAAAAAATTCAAACAAAACATAAAACAATACACAAAACCAAAAAAGAAACAGTGCCCTGGGGAAAGTTTTCTGACATCGATACTCAACCATGGTTTCTTTCCTTATTGTTCAAAGAACTCTGTTATATCAGTCAGGAAAAGTGAATAATTCTGCTGAAAAACAGAGGCCACCCACACCCAACACAGGGCTGGGTTCTCAGTTGCAGGCAGGAATATGGAAATGCAAATTGTACATATGACTTTTATGCTTTTATGTATCAGTTAGAAAATTAAAGAAAGAAATGCAAATCAACATATCAGTGCAGTACAATTGGCTGCTTATGTGATATGGCAACAAAGAAAATTTGATAAAACTCATTGTTGGTGAACCTGCAGCCATAGCCCTGTGGCATCTGATCCCATCAGATCTGGGAAGCTAAGCAGGGCTGGGCCTGGTTAGTAACTGGATGGGAGACCACCTGGGAAAACCAGGTGCTGTAGGCTTGGGAGACGACCCAGCAACCCACTCCCAAAAATCGATCTGTCATTGAAAACCCTATGAACAGCAGATAAGCACTGACAATAGTGCTTCCCCTGTTGTATGTAGGGTTGCTACGAGTCAGATACCAACTCGACGGTACCTAACAACAACAACAACAACAGTGTTGGTAAAGTGTGCCAGATCCATCCGTGCCCCCCGTGACTGGTGAGAGAGTAAATATGGACAATACTCAGGACAATGAGGCAATTCCTACAGGCAATTTACCCTGGGGCTTTGTCTTTTTCAGTACAGATGAATGTTAACTGCAGTATGAAAGTTCTTGCAAGTCAGATCATTGAGGGACAACGCAAGGTTCAAGACCACACATGTGTGTGTATGTGCGCATGTATATCTGTATTTTTATTTATAATGATTTCCCTTGGGTATACATTTGAATGGGAAAAGGACCCAGCAACCCCCTCCCAAAAATCAATCCACCATTGAAAACCCTATGAACAGCAGAGAAGCACTGACAATAGTGTTTCCCCTGTTGTACAGAGGGTCGCTATGAGTTGGATACCGACTCGACAGCACCTAACAACAACAAAAATACATTTGAAAGCTTTACTTGGCCCCTGGGTATTGGAAGTAGGTTAAAGTGACAGGGCCTGAAGTGATGGAGTTTGGCTTGGGGTTAAAGGTACCCTTTGTCCTGAGTCAGTGCTGGACACCAGGGCCATCTTGTCAGCTTGCGGTTCCAGGTGCCACTGGCTGGGAAGGTGGGTCCTGCTGGCCTGTGAGAAGTCCACAGGTTTCAGTTCACATGCCCTGAAGCCCACAGCACCAAAGGGTCCCCCTCCTGTGTGACACCAGCTGAACGGTTTCGGTTTGAGTTCGGGGAGCTTCTAAACACCTGAACGAGGAAGCCAACCACATATGCCCAGGTGAGTTTCATTGTCAAAACCATTGAAACTGCCTTGGACCCCCACCCCTGCCCATAGCCTGCCCAAGCCCCCATCTACATTTAGACATCCCGGGAGGGGTGTGATCCTGTGCTGCATCTCTTGGTTTCGGTGGCAGAATCGCTGCTGTGGCACATCTCCCACCCTGCCCCCTGCTCAACCAGCCACCTCAGGGAAGGAAGGCGCGCCAAGCTGGCTTTCCAGAACAAGGTCATCGAGGTGCCCCCACCGCTCCAGGGGCATATGGAACGCTTTAAGGAGGGCTTCACATATTGAGGGTTAGGAGAGATCTCTCCTTTGAAACACGAAGTTTCCATGAGCATAGTATGGAATTCTGTTCTGACCCCTCTCAGTTTCCAGAGAAAGTGCTTCTCCTCAGTCCAGAAAGGTGAGGAGCATTTTCCCAAGAGCCAAGAAAAGCTTGGCCAAAAAAGTGAGTGGGGTGAGCCTTCTGGATGGGAAATGGATTACCCTTGCTTATACTATGCATGCCTGCAGCGGTAGCCCTGTGGCATCTGATCCGGTCAGATCTCGGAAGCTAAGCAGGGTCAGGCCTGGTTAGTACCTGGATGGGAGACCGCCTGGGAACACCAGAAGCTGTAGGCTTGGGAGAAGGACCTGGCAACCCCCTCCCAAAAAAAAAAACAATCTGCCATTGAAAACCCTATGAACAGCAGAGAAGCACTGACAATAGTGTTTCCCCTGTTGTACAGAGGGTCGCTATGAATCGGATACCGACTCGACGGCACCTAACAACAACAACAACATACTATGCATGCCTGAAGCCGTAACCCTGTGGCATCCAATCCCAGCAGATCTTGGAAGGTAAGCAGCGTTGGGCCTGGTTAGTCCTTGGGTGGGAGACCGCCTGGGAACACCAGGTGCTGTAGGCTTGGGAGAAAGACCTGGCAACCCACTCCCAAAAATCAATCTGTCATTGAAAACCCTATGAACAGCAGAGAAGCACTGACAATAGTGTTTTGCCTGTTGTATGTAGGGTCGCTACGAGTGGGATACCGACTCGACGGCACCTAATAACAACAGCAGCAATACTATGCATAGAATGAAAAAACAAAAGATTTTGTTTTTGCAGGAAAGTTTTCCTCAAAAAGTTTACAAACTCTTAAGCTGGAGTCGTTCATGATAAATGAACTTGAATCTTACAGGTTTAACTGGCAAGCACATTCAGTTTAAGGACCTAGTGTTCTTGTTTGGTTTGTATTTCTTTCCTGTTTTCTCCCCTCCTCCTCCCTGTCTTTGTGCGCTTTCCTTCTCCCCCTCTCCCCCTTCCTCCTTCATTACTGAGACTTGTGACTGTCTTTCTCTTGTCAGAGGCCACCCTACATAGCCACTCCCAGTCAAAGACTCCGATGTCGTTCCCACCTCCACCTTCCCAGGGGAACCTGCATGCAATGGAACCAGGGAACAACATAGAGAGCTCTAGGAAATGACTCAAAACTGGCAGAAACAGAGCTGAGCAACTCCCTCCTTTCCCACGGGGTCATCTAGGAAAGAGCTTGTGATCCGTGTTGGCCAATCAGATGGAAGAGGACATGATGTCTGCTGGAGGCAACTCCCTGATGCGGAAGCGGAAATGATGTGCAGGAGGAGGAAGCCCGACCTGTAGCCACCATCTTCCACACCAAGTGTGTGCTTGCAGGGGGCCCAGCTCTCCAGGGATGACGGAAGAGCACAGAAAGATTCCAGCTCCCAGTGGCACTGCTGAGTGAATGAAACACCATGGCTCCAGCTACCTCTGGACTTCTTAAATAAGCTAGAGTGTCCCCAGACTGTAAGCCAGGGTTTTCTGTTACTTCTAGTCAAAACATCATTTTAATGTAATTATTGGCTTAAAAGTGGGGGGAGGGGGGGAATTGCTGTATCCAATTGGAAATGTTACAGAAAGTCATGGTAATTATGATTACATAAATATGTTCCCGGCTGAGATTTAGCTCAGTGGGTAGAGCGCTACACTGCAGTCTCTGAGGTCCCGAGTTCAATTCCCAGAACCACAAAAATGGGAGAAGGGCCTGGCAATCCACTCCCAAGGCAATCCCGAAACAGTCAGCCATTGAAAACCCTATGAGGGTCGCTATGAGTCGGATACCGACTCGACGGCACCTAACAACAACAACAAATATGTTCCAGTACATGGGTGACCCCAAGGCCTGAATAGCAGCCCTTCCCAGGGAGAGGAGCTGGGAGAGCGGCCCTGTGGAGCATTGAGCACAGTCTTGGAGAAGATCCGTGTTAAGCAGAAAGGTGATGCTCTGGGAGGTTCTGGAAGGGTCTGGCTTCCAGAGAGCAAGGGAGAAGCTTGGTACAGCAGGAGGGAGAGCTGGGAAGGTGGGATGAGGCCAGGTAATGACAGGCGTTGCACGAAATGCTCGGGAGCTTTGGTTTTATGCTCTCAGGAACAGGGAGCATGCGCATGAGTTAGAACACTCCCACTCATGACACGCACCTTATGTATAATGAAAAAATCTCACTGGGCTCCGGCCCCAGTTCCTGGCAGGGAGCCACGAAGCCCTTGGAATGACCCAAGTGGTGGGAGCATCTTGGCTATTCATGGCGGGCCCTGGTGGCTTCTGCTAATCAGGTGCCTTATGGCCAAAGTGCTGGAGGCTGGTGGGTGGCCTTGCTGGAAAGACCAACCACAAGTGTCCTCAGTGGTTTGGGGCTTTGGGCCTGACTCAGTGGAGGGGACAGAGCTGGAGACTGAGGTCAACCATATGGCCATTGGCTGAATCAATTTTGACTAATAATGAAACCCCAATAAAAGCTCTGGACACTCAGAACTTGGCAGAACTGCCTTGTGGGTGAGCACATGAATGTAGTGGCCAGTGACACATCTTGAGCACACAGATGGATTGCCTGTGGAATCTGCCCAGACTGTGACCCAGTGTCCCTTCATTGGGCTACTCCTGATTTCCTTATCTCTTTTTTTTTTTTTTTTCAGGACTGGGGGTTGAACCCAGGGCCTCATGCTTGCATGCTCTACAAGTGCTGGACCACTGAGCTGCACCCTCAGCCCACTTTTTTTTTTTTTTTTTTTTTTTTTTTTACTTTTTGATACAGGGTCTCACTAAGTTACACAGGCTGCTTTTGGTCTTGAATTTGCGATCCTCCTGACTCCACCTCCCGAGCCGCTGGGATTACAGGTCGCTGGGATTACAGGCGTGCGCCACCGTGCCCAGCCCTGATTGCTATCTTTTGCAATAAAATTTATCATAACACAGTTCTTTCCTGAGTTCTGTGAGTTACTCTAATGAAGTACAAAACCAGAGAGGGTTGTGGGAATCCCCTGAATTTGTAGCAGAAGTACAGGTGGCTTGGGGACTCCAGAGCACGCAGCTGGCATCTAAAAAGAGGACAGTCTGGCTAGGGTGGGTGCCCTTCACCTGTGAACTTTGGCCATGACTCAGGGATTTGGTGTCAGAAGCCAATGTCCTGTACAGGGAAGGTGCTTGGTGATCCGGGCCAGGGCTTGTAGAAGTCTGGGTGATGGAGTCGCCAATCCTCGGGAATGGGAAAGACTTCTCTTCACTCCAAGTCCACGAACAGATGGCTGATACAGAAAAATATTTATCTGTGCTCACAAGGGATCTGAGGGTTGGGAGTG
Organism: Pedetes capensis; assembly: GCA_007922755.1. Classification (NCBI taxonomy): domain Eukaryota; kingdom Metazoa; phylum Chordata; class Mammalia; order Rodentia; family Pedetidae; genus Pedetes; species Pedetes capensis. The sequence goes on from VMDO01009698.1 coordinate 41,331, forward strand.
AAGAGATTTGAGAAAACCCAAATTATCCTGCGCGTGGCTCCTGCGGGCGGGGCAGGGTTACCATTGTGAGGCTTCATCCCAAGACATCATATATCACAGTCCATGGGCAATCTTCCCACTTCTGGCCCAAATCCATTCTTTTCAGAGTAAATAACACCGAAGGCAAATATAATAATAACTGTATCTATTGACCCCACATGCCTGTCAGCTCGTCATGCTGTGGTGGCTTGTGTGTTGCTGTGATGCTGAAAGCTATGGCACCAGTATCTCACATACAAGCTGGGCCACCCCTGGTGGACAGGTTTCAGCTGAGCTTCCAGACTAAGCGGACTAGGGAGAAGGACCAGGCAGCCCCCTCCCGAAACAGCCATGGAAAACCCTATGAATAGCAGAGTTGTTGTTGTTGTTAGGTGCCTTCAAAGTTGGTATCCAACTCATAGCGACCCTCTGTACAACAGGGGAAACACTATTGTCAGTGCTTCTCTGCTGTTCATAGGGTTTTCAATGGCAGATTGATTTTTGGGAGGGGGTTGCCAGGTCCTTCTCCCAAGCCTACAGCGTCTGGTGTTCCCAGGCAGTCTCCCATCCAGGTACAAACCAGGCCGGACCCTGCTTAGCTTCCGAGATCTGACGGGATCGGACGCCACAGGGCTACCGCTGCAGGCCATGAATAGCAGAGAAGCACTATCAAATAGAGTGCCAGAAAGTGAGCCCCCCAGGCTGGAAGGCATTCAAGAAACAACTGGGGAAGAGTTGCCTCCTCAAAGTAGAGTCAATCTTAATAATGGGAATGGAGTAAAGCCCCTGGGACCTCCTTTTGCTGATGAGGCAAGACTCAAAATGAGAAGAAACATAGTGGCTGCGACAATGGGTTCCAATCTAAAGAGAACATATGCATGGCACAGTGTTGGGGAGTGTTTTGTTCTGTTGTATATAGGGTCGCTATGAGTCAGATGTGACTCCATTGCACTAACAACAACAGCATCTACATCTATTGAACAATAATAATGAAAAAGGTGCTGAGTAGCTTTCTTATTTGTTTGGAAATTTGACCTTCATCATGATCCCGCTGGAAGGTATTCTCATTTTATAAGTGATGCCATGTTTGGTAAAGGGCCAAAGTCAAGCATCCCTCTAGGAGCTCGGCTGTGAACACGGCTCCGTGCAAAGGCAGAGTCCAGGCTCTGAGCACCGCAGCACATGGCTGCCTCACTCCTAAAGCCAACCAGGGACAGGGTGAGGGTTAAGCACTCTGCAGGGGAAATTACAGCCCATCTGTGGGGCTTTGCAAGGTGAGTCATGGAGGCTGGGGGTGCTGATGAGCGCCCCCTCCCCTGCCTCTCCTCCTCTCACCCCAGGTCACTTCCCCACGGAAGCTGCAGTGGCAGGGGTGGGCGGTGTGTGGCCACAGCACTCAGAGTCATGAGACTCGGGCTGGTGGGCCAGGGGAGGGCCACAAAGTGTGGGAAGGGCTGTGTCTTTTTGCCTCACCGGGTTCTCTGGAGCCCAGGACAGTAGAGACTCTCTTTCCTGCCCAGGGGACAGAGTGGGCCCTGGGGGTCAGAGCAGCTTGTGCAGACATTTGTGGTGAGGACTTGAAGCTGGCCTTGGGGATTTAGATTTTTTGCCCAAATGAAAAAAGTTGAAGCAGCAACGCAGCCAAGAGAAGCAATAAGCCAGAGATGCGTCAGGCAGGAGAAGCTACACAGCGGTCTCCCTCATCCATGGGGACTTGTCCTAAGACCCTGGAGGATGCCTAGAGCCATGTGTAGTATGGAACCATATGTATACATAGGATGCTCTTTCCTGAATGTGTGCAAATACCCACGATAAAGTGCAATGTATAAATTAGGCATAGTAAGAGATTAACAAGGGGCTGGGATATAGCTCAGTTGGTAGAGTGCTGGTCTGTGCTTTCTGAGGTGCCAAGTTCAATTCCCAGCACTGTGAAAATGGGAGAAGGATGTGGCAACCCACTCCCAAAACAATCAGCCATTGAAAACCCTATGTACAAGGGTCACTATGAGTTAGACGTGACTCAACAGCACCTAACAACAACAACAACAAGAGATTAACAACAATAATAAAATAGAACAAGTATGACAATATAATATAGTTTATGTTTCTTAAAATTTATGAATTGTTTACTTCTAGAATTTTTTCTTCTTTCTTTCTTTCTTTCTTTCTTGTACTTGGGGGTTGAACCCAGGGCTTCACACATACTTTGCAAGTGCTCTACCACTATGCTACACCCATACCCATGGTTTTATTTTTTATTTTGAGATAGGGTCTCACTAAGTTATGACATGCCTGCAGCGGTAGCCCTGTGGCATCCGATCCCGTCAGATCTCAGAAGCTAAGCAGGGTCGGGCCTGGTTAGTACCTGGATGGGAGACTGCCTGGGAACACCAGACGCTGTAGGCTTGGGAGAAGGACCTGGCAACCCCCTCCCAAAAATCAATCTGCCATTGAAAACCCTATGAACAGCAGAGAAGCACTGACAATAGTGTTTCCCCTGTTGTACAGAGGGTCACTATGAGTCGGATACCGACTCGACGGCACCTAACAACAACAACAACAAGTTATGACAGCTGTCTCTGGCCTCAAAACTGCCATGATCCTCCTGGCTCCACCTCCTGAGTCGCTGGGATTACAGACATGAGCCACTGTGCCCAGCAGGTAGTTCTAGAATTTTTCATTTAATTAATTAATTATGTATTTACTTATTTATTTATTTTGCAGTACTGGGGGTTGAACCCAGGGCCTCACGCTTGCATGCTTTGCAAGTGCTGGACCACTGAGCTGCACCCCCAGCCCATTTTTTTACTTTCTGAGACAGGGTCTCGCTAAGTTACACAGACTGCCTCCGGTCTCGAACTTGCGATCCTCCTGCCTCCGCCTCCCGAGCCTCTGGGATTACAGGCATGAGCCACTGCGCCTGGCTCCCTATTTAATTTTTTAAAATCATAATTAAACTCAGGTAACTGCAACATTGGAAAGCAAAACTGCAGATAAAGGAAAACAACAGTATATAATTTCAGAGAGCCCTGGATTCAAAGCTTGCTCTGTATGTCCCATATCTTGGTATTTGTACTTCTGCCTGGTTTCCTCATCTCTAAAATAGAGATAATACCTGCTGATAGCATTGATGTGAGAACTGCTCATGAGCGTGGTTAAGGAACTTGTACCACACTTGCCACAAAACAAGGAAATTAAACAATAGTTATTTTTACATTTAATACCATTCAACGCATAGCTGAAAAAAATGTACGCAGAGAGTTCTCAGAGGAACAGCCCATATACCACATGCCCGAGTCCCTCGAATTTGTGAAGGGTTTCACAGTTGGGGGCTTCAGAACAGTGTACCCTCCTTACCCAGGCCTGTGGCTGTGGTTTAGGATGCCACACTTCCCGGTCTCCCAGTCCCCCGGAATCAGCACCATTCTCTTCCCTATTAAGTTCCTATTAAGTTCGCTATTAAGTTTCTATTAAGTTCCTGTTAAGTTCCCTATTAAGTTCCTATTAAGGTCCCTATTAAGTTCCACCAAATGGTCGATAGAGACAGAAATTAGCACCTGGGGAATTTTCGTATTACACTCCTTAGAGAAGAGCTCCATTTCCATCCCCAAGCCATCACAGAAGGAGGGCAGCTTGGGGGAAGTCGAAGGTAGCAGTGGCCACTGTGCCACCTCCCAGGACACTGAAGCAGGCAGTGGGCCCCTGGCCTTGCCAGGCGAGGGCTGAATCAGGCTAGATATGACTCAGCCGTCTCTCCCGGAGCCTATTTTTGCCAAAGGCCTTGTCAAGATGTTCAGATGTACGACAAAGACGAAGAGGCTGAGTGATTTCGGGAAAGAGTGCTGTTTTGTGTGGTTCTCCATAGCACCAACAATTTTAGACAAGGCTGAGTCACCGATGCACGCCATCAGCCAATCATGCTTCCCTCCTGTCAGGCCCAGGGCCGCACCGTGCGAGGTCACCTCCCAGAATGGAGTGGGCCATGCATTCCTCTTCCTTAGCAGAGCAGCCAACCCAAAGCCTTTGCCCAGATTCCAGGGAAGTCTCCCCAGATGGCAATGTTGAATGTCTACACCACTGGCAAGAAGGACTCACTTCTTTCTGCCTCTTTGTGCCTGCCAGGTTAACACATTCACATTTCAGCAACTGTCTGCCACCACGGGGCTGGGAGTTAGTTAGCTCAGTTGGTGGAGTGCCGCTCTGCTCTCTCTGAGGTCCTGGGTCCCTAGCACCACAACAACAGAAGGAGGACCTGGCAACCCACTCCCGAAACAATCCCTACAATCTGTCATTGAAATGCCATAGTGCTGGGCACGGCACCATGTCATGGAGCGTTTTGTTCTGTAAGGTCGGGATGAGTCAGACCTGACTCGATGGTACCTAACAATATCAACAACTGTGCTACCACACTCTACAGACTGTTGGTAAATACCTGGGCACTAAGGGCAGGGCTGTGGAGGGATGGATGGATGGGATATCCCTGTCATTTGCTGAGCACCGATTGTTTTTGCATAGTTAATATAGGGTAGATTGTCTAACTCCTGTTTGACATTCAAAAAAGCCAAGGTGTAGAAGTTTTAAGCAACTGTGTTAAGGCCTCTCAGAGACGATTCTAAAGCAGGAATGAGATCTTTCTTTGCCTGCTGCCAAAGATGGTGTCTTTCATCCCACACGCCACATGGCTTCCCATTCACTTCCCAAGTGCCCACATCTGCGGGGCATTCTGAGGGCACCCAGTAAATGCTGGCTCACCACGCGATGGCCCTGCTTCACTGCTCTGCACCCTCTCTGAGCCTCTCCTTCCTCTTCTAAAAATGGGACGACCACCTCATCTATTGGGCTGGGATTTAGCTCTGCAGTCTCTGAGGTCCTGAGTTCGATTACCAGCACCGCAAAAATGGGAGAAGGACGTGGCAATCCACTCCCAAGGCAATCCTGAAACAGTCAGCCATTGAAAACCCTATGAGGGTCTCTATGAGTCGGATACCGACCCGATGGCACCTAACAATAAGAGGTGATAACAGATCTATGACAGCCAGCTGCTGGCCCCAGCTTCCTCCCACCCCTCCCTAGAGTCAACTTTGTCTTTGTGTTGCTCCAAAGCAAACCCATTTCCAGGTGATTCTAAGAATCAGGTGTGGATACCAATTGCCTTGGGCTCCAGGTCTGGTAGACCACACCCACCACTTCCCAAGTGAGTTGGGGAAGGGGCTTGGGGGTCTGGTTGCTGGGATCAAGGATGTCCAGTTGAGCTGGTGCAGTCCTAGGGGCTGGTGGTCATGGCTACCTCCGATTTAGCTCTGAAAGGTCTTTTCTTGATTTTTGTGTTGTTGTTGTTGTTGTTAGGTGCCATCAAGTCGGTATCTGACTCATAGCAACCCTTATAGGGTTTTCAATGGCTGACTGTTTCAGGATTGCCTTGGGAGTGGATTGCCAGGTCGTTCTCCCATTTTTGCGGTGCTGGGAATTGAACTTGGGACCTCAGAGACTGCAGCGCAGCGCTCTACCAATTGAGCTAAATCCCAGCCCTTGATTTTTGTAAGGAAGGTAAAATTACGTACTTGCGCTTCTTGGAAAAGGCACTTATTCTCAGCTGGCTTAGAGAATTCTGAAAGAGGCAATAGGGGCATTCAAGTGGCTGAGAGATTTTCTTCCCAAAGATGATTTGTGCCTAATACTCCGAGTATCTAATATTCTAAGAAACATCCAGGGTAGCAACGGTGGGGTGTGGTCATGATTTTATCATCAAAATCAAGATCACTGAGTGGTGCAGGCCTGTAAGCCCAGCCTTTTGGGAGGCTGAGGCAGGAGAATTGCAAGTTTGAGGCCAGAGGCAGCTTTCATAAATTAGCAAGACCATGTCTCAAAATAAAAATTTTAAAAATGGGCTGAGTGTGTGGCTCAGTGGTAGAGCACCTGCCCAGCATGCATGAGGCCCTGGGTTCAACACCCCAGTACAGAGAAAGAAAAATCAGAATCGCATGGAATACATGCCCACAGCGTACAGATACCATGGTGGGAACTGAAGAAGATCTGGCCTTGTTGGGAAACCTACGCTTTGGTTGTGGAGGTAGGACACGGTGAGAAAATAATGTAAGATCAAACAAGCTAAAGACCAAACAAACTCAGAACAAGTCACACACAGTCAGAGGCTTTCTTCAAAATTGCTTAGAGAATAGTCCCCAGCCAAAATGAACATAACTGAACGTCTGTGCTTGAAGCAGGAAAATAAATTTGTTCTGGGAACTGGGTGTCTTGTTTTGCTGTGAAAAGACTGAACAAAGCCAAGGAGCAAAGCACCTCTCTCTTCCCAAAATCATCAGGAACGTGTTATCGTCATTGTTGCAAAACCCAGTCCCCTCAGTTATGACAACTATAAGGAATTAAGCTACAAGTAAGAACATCCCATACAGTTTAATTCCAATGTACTTTCTGCTAAAACTTTTTTTTTTGTGAAGTCTTTTATCCAAAATAAATTACACCCCAGAATTTATGAGAAAATATGCAAGATAAAAATAGTCTCCTTGCCTTGCAAGTTCAAGGCCAGAGGTAGCTTGTGTAACTTAGTGAGATCCTGTCTCAAGATAAAAAAAAATTTTTTAAATGAGCTGGGGGGTACAGCTCAGTGGTAGAGCGCTTGTAACGTATGAGCAAGGTCCTGGATTCAACCCCCAGTACTGCCAAAAAAAAAAAAAAAAAAAAAGCCTCCTTTTAGAGGTGAGGTTGTGAGGGAGCAGATATTTGTGGGTTTGAGTGGGTGTAAAGGGGATTCCTTTACCCAAGTCCTTCTCAGAATTTTCACTCTATGGGCCACACAAGGATTTGCAAAGTCAAATAAGGCATGAGAGCAATACATTAACAAATGTTGTCATGAGAGGCTAAGGGAGAAGTGAACGTAAGCCAGGTACAAGGAAATGCAGGTGGGGAAATTTCATAATGAGAACCATTAAGTTGCACATTAAAATTAATTTTAAAAACCAAAACAAACTAGAAAAGAATATTATTATTGTTTGTTGTTATTGTTGGGTGCCATCGAGTCGTGTCCAACTCATAGTGACCCTCATAGGGTTTTCAATGGCTGATTGTTTCAGGATTGCCTCGAGAGTGGATTGCCACATCCTTCTCCCATTTTTGTGGTGCTGGGAACTGAACTCAGGACCTCAGAGACTGCAGAGTGGTGCTCTACCAATTGAGCTAAATCCCAGCTCATTATTGTTGTTAGATACCATCAAATTGGGTCCAACGCATAACGACCCTTACAGGGATTTTGATGGCTGGTTATTTTGAGATTGTTTCAGGAATGGGTTGCCAGGTCCTTCTCCCATTTTTTGTGGTGCTGGGGATTGAACCTGGGTCCTCAGAGAGCGCAGAGCAGCACTCTACCAACTGAGCTAAAACCCAGCCCACCTTAAAGAATAAGGAGTAAGAAATTATGGAGTTGGATATATGATCATGATTTTTTCCAAGCAGAAAAAAAGAAAAAGAATATGGACTATTCATACGCACAAAGAGACTCTAAGAAGCACACACTTACCTCCCATGACCAGCTCCCATTTTATTATTGTTGTTGTTGTTGGTAGGTGCCGTCGAGTCGGTATCCGACTCATAGCGACCCTCTGTACAACAGGGGAAACACTATTGTCAGTGCTTCTCTGCTGTTCATAGGGTTTTCAATGGCAGATTGATTTTGGGGAGGGGGTTGCCAGGTCCTTCTCCCAGCCTACAGCTTCTGGTGTTCCCAGGCGGTCTCCCATCCAGGTACTAACCAGGCCCGACCCTGCTTAGCTTCTGAGATCTGACGGGATTGGATGCCACAGGGCTATAGCTGCAGGATTTTATTATTGGGATAGGTAAAGGTATCTAGGTTTCTATTCTCAGCCTATCCGTTAGGTTTAAAAGCTCTCAGAACCGTTCTTGCCCACTGAAAAGCTGAATGTTTCCTTTCTGTCCATTATAAAAGAATGGCAGTCTGTATCTCAGTGGATGCCCATTGTCTGTCTTTAGAGCTCACTTGCACTTTTTCTTTTCAGGAAAATATTGAGACACATTAAAAACAATTATTAGGAAGTCAAAGGAGAATCTCACATTTGTCAACGTGCACGTGCCGTTCATTCATTTTTTTCTTATCGCTAGTCATCTTACAAATACAGAACCACAAATTCTTCACTTCCTTTGGTAGTATAGCTCTTTCGGCTCTGGGAAATACAAATACGTTACAATTTTACAAGTTTCAGAAAAAAAGTAAGTTTCTATTCTTATGAGAAAGTGCATTCTTTTCCCTGTTTCTCTCTTTACATTTAAACAACTGAAATTGAGGGCTTTGATTCAGCAAACATCGTCAAATGTATCTATTGTCTGAGTGGTTCTAGCTCAAAAATTTTTTTAATCCAAATTGAGCATCCTTATCCTTAAAGTCAGGATATTATTTGCCCCAAATTCGCTGTGGCTATCTTCTTACGGGAATTCAAAGATAGGGTTGTTCCAGGGATGCTTGCTGGAGGTGATGGAGAGTTCATTCTCTATCTCTGACAATTTTCTTTTTCTTTTTTGACATTTAAAAAAATGTTGGTAGTCTCTTTCTCTTAATGGATGACTCTTGTGACATGTTTGTGGCTGTTTTTAAATTCAGCCGTTTGGGCCTGCTGGCTCTGTTTCTTCTTCTAGTATCCAACAGGGACAGGGCCTGTCCCTGTTGGTCAGCTGCAGTTTCACACGATGAGCTAAGTGAGGTTCCCAGCAGCATTTACGGGAAACAAGGGGCCTCAGGAGCACCCGCGAAGGGACACGTGGGGCCATGGAAGGGGGAGCAAATACCGTGCACAGCACTCCTGGGGAAAATACATCTGCATGAGGCTCTGCTTTGTGTTTCAGTTCAGAACAAAACGTTTCTACAAAACATACATTGTTGTGTTGTTGTTGTTAGGTGCCGTCGAGTCGGTATCCTACTCATAACAACCCCACATACAACAGGCGAAACACTATTGTCAGTGCTTTCTGCTGTTCATAGGGTTTTCAATGGCAGATTGATTATTGGGAGCGGGTTACCAGGTCCTTCTCCCAAGCCTGCAGTATCTGGTGTTCCCAGGTGGTCTCCCATCCAAGTACTAACCAGGCCCAACCCTGCTTAGCTTCTGAGATCTGGAGGGATCGGATGCCACAGGGCTACATCTGCATACATAAGCTATGTATTTTTTCATATTGATGAGGTATATTGCTTCCTATGCTCAGACTTCTCCAGAGCAGTCTAATATTCCCTTTTCATGTTGGCTGAGACGCCCAAAGGAGGGGGCAGCATTCAATGTGGCTTTAGTTCATTTCTTCAGGATCCATGAGCCTAAGACAATTGCAGAACCTCAGATGGGGTGGTGAGGGAATCACAGAACCCCTAGGCTTGCATTAACACAAAGCTAAGCCTGCTGATTCAGGTCATCCAGGCTGAAGAAGGTGACGGCTGAATTTTTCCAGCAATTGACTGGAACTAGGCTGTGAATGTTTCATTTTCTCCCTATGCAGTGTGCTCCAAATTCTATAACATTTTAAACTGTGTGAAACTTCTTAGGTGTGATGATAGTACTGTGGTTTTGTAGAAATGTCCTTGTGGTTAAGAAGTGCATATGTAAGTTTTTAGAGGGAGAAGTGATGTGACTTGTATAGCTTACTTTCAAATGGTTTATGAGAGAGAGAGAGAGAGAGAGAGAGCGAGAGAGAGAGAGAGAGAGAGAGAGCCTGAGAATACAAATATGGCCCCCAGCCCATTTTTTTTTACTTTTTGAGGCAGGGTCTCGCTAAGTTATGCAGACTGCCTCTGGTCTCGAACTTGCGATCCTCCTGCCTCCGCCTCCCCAGCTGCTGGGATTACTGGCGTGGACCACCTTGCCCGGTGCTTTATTTTATCTTTTGTGTAGGCTTGGAATTATTTTTTTTTCAATTAGGAAAATACTTAGGAATAAATGCAACAGAAGTATGGGAGCAGCATAAATAAATGTATAAAATAAGAATTAATGATATAATGCAGGGTAGAGGATGGAGCTCTGGCAGATCACTTAGCTGCCATTCACAAGGACATGGGCTCCATACCCAGCACCACCAAAAAGTCCTCTTTAGAAAAAAAATTTGAAAGATGTTAAATGCAATCTGAGTGCACGAAAAAACTTCTAGAAGTTTTTTAACTTCTAGAAGCATATAACTTCCAGAAGTATATGCTTCTAGAAGCGAGCAGATGTGAAATAATCTTTCTGGTATTTATATTTTAAACGTATATGTCAATTTAAAAAAACTCACCTGCTTGTATGGATTTAGGAAATTTAAGTATAAAAAGTGAAATAGAGCCAGGCGCGGTGGCACATGCCTATAATCCCAGCTGCTTGAGAGGCAGAGATGGGAGGATTGCAAGTTCGAGACCAGAGGCAGTCTACATAACTTAGTGAGACCGTGTCACAAAAAGTCAAAAAAAAAAAAAATAGGCTAGGGGTGCAGCTCAATGGTCCAGCACTTGCAGGGCATGCAGGTGCGAGGCCCTGGGTTCAACCCCCACTACCGCAGGGGAAAAAAAAAAAAAAGTGAAATAGAGACTGTTCGTTCTTCTACTCTACAGGGTCCGATGGACACCGACTCATTGTGCTGGGCCCTCAGGTCGGCTCCCCATTCTGGGCCAGGCGTGGTGCTAAGCTTGATGGGAGAGAAGTGAGAGTGGACAGGCGGCAGGAGAGGGACAAAGGGCAGTTCTTCCCCAGGCTGTTGATCCATCAGTCTCACTACTCTAGGCCAGAAAAGGCTAGACCCAGAACCTGGGGGGAGGCTTGGGGAGGCTCATGGCTTTAGATGAAACCATATCTGCATGGCTGCGTGGGGCCCATACAAGAGTATCCTCATTTCCTTGGTGGCTCAAATGTACTATTTCCCAGTGTGGTATAGAGAGTGAATGATGGATTCCTGCCAAGAGACATTGGCCCCATCTGGCCAGGAGCTAGCTGGGTGACCCTAGGCCTATTCCTTCACAACTCTGGGCCTCAGACACTTTTCCCAAGGGTTGAACTAACTAAATCTTCTAGGTTGCTTTGAGTACTGATGTTCTATCGTGCCATCATCATTCTATCATAAGCAGCAGAGGCTGCTATTTTTTCCATCCTGGTCCTTTCTTCCAGGTTAAACGCATAGGCATATAACTGGATGTGGCAATGAGGAGCTTTGGCATTGTTGTTAGGTGCCATTGAGTCGGATCTGATTCATATCGACCCTACGTACAACAGAATGAAAGACGACTAGACACTGTGCCATGCACATGATCTTTTCATGTTTGAGCCCAATGTTGCAGACACTGTGTTCCTTCTCATTTTGGGTTGTGCCACATCAGCAAAAGGAGGTCTCAGGGGCTTTACTCCACTCCCACCATTAAGGTCAACTCTACTTTGAGGAGGCAACTCTTCCTCAGCTGTTTCCTGAATACATTCCTGGGGGGTTCATTTTCTGGCATTATATTTGACAGTGCTTCTCTGCTATTCATAGGGTTTTCAATGGCTAATGGTTTCAGGAGTGGGCTGCCAGGTCCTTCTCCCTAGTCTGCGTTAGTCTGGAAGCTCACTTGAAACCTGTCCACCATGGGTGGCCCTGCTGGCATGTGACATACTGGTTGCATAGCTCTTTCAGCATCATAACAACACGCAAAACCCCCACAGCATGACAAACTGACAGACGTGTTGGGGAGTGGGGAGTTTAAGCTTCTTAAATTCTGAAAGTCATGGCCACATGTTAGCTCTGTCTCTGGAATCAAAAGCCCAGTACCAGCTCAGGCGAGGCCAAAACCTCTTCCGTGGCCTCTTTACAGCCCCTCAGAGAGGGGAAACGCTGCACCCTCCCCTGCATTCAAGCTGGTGTCACGAAGGCCTTTCCCCTGTAGGAGACCAGAGCCCCCTTCCATAGAGCACAGGCGCGCTCTCTGTGTGTGAGGGGATTTAGTAGAGTTGCCGCCCTGCCCTTGGTTCCAGTAGCTCTGCTTTCTATACCATAATCCAAGCCTTGATTGCGATCAGAGGCTTCAATTCCCATTTCTCCTCCTGGTCCAAAGTCCAGATGCCCAAGTGATGAATGGGGTGGGGGCAGAGTTGTCAAGTCTTTGCTCCGTCCCTCTTGTTCAGAAGGGAGAATAAAAGGGCTGAGAATGAGTTGGTTTATCCATCGACAGGCGTGGGCAGGAGACAGTCCATCGGAAAAAGCATGGGTTCTTTGGTTTTAATATTTGGGCATTTGAGGCATGGGATGTTTGTGCCTTCTGAGTGCCTCAGTCCCTCGGTTCATTTCTTCTGCAAAGGCTGGGATTCGACCGCAAGCTGCCCTGGAATTTTGAGTCAGCCACATCTTGACGACAAAGAGTGGGTTCTGGCATCAGACCGCCAGGATTGGAGGGCTCCTTCCAGCCTTAGCTTGGGTAGCTGTGAGGCCGCTGTGGGATATCTCAGCTTACCTGGGGCTCTAAGTGGCATGGATGGCATTTGGTGTCCTGTGGAGCTGTCCCCCCAGCCCACAGGGTCCCACATGCAGTGGTAACGCACGTGACACAGCACATGGCTTCCAGGACGTGGTGTCCCCACACCAGCCCACAGGATGGCCGGGGCTGTGAGGGGGGTTTCCGCTCATCAAAGAGTTGATGTCACGTGGACGGTTCTCTATGGAATTGGAAAGGCCATTCCTGTTCTCAGATCTCTTGCTGTCACACGCAAAAACAAAAGTCACGGCTGGCAGTTGGCATAGGGTTGACTTCTCAGGACCCCTAGGGAGACATATTCCTCTTATTTGGCCTCCTGGGCTGAGGGAGCTGGTAAGGGGCAGAAGCTGAACTTGAACTTGAGCCCGTGTGCTCTGTTCCTTCCGGACTTCACAGTGTAGGCAGCACACAGCCCTTACCCTCTAGCTCCAGGCAGGCCTGGCATGGAGGTGACACACTCCGAAAGCCCTTGATCTTCAGTGACTCTGTGTCCCTCAGGTCTCTGTTCTCATGCTGCCCCCAGCCTCTTGTGGATTCCCAGGGCAGAGCCTCAAAGGGGACTCTGTCTTCATTGAATCTTTGCCTGGGGAGCCCCTTTCTTTTTTCTTTCTTTCTTTCTTTCTTCCTTTCTTTCTTTATTTTTGCGGTACTGGGGGTTGAACCCAGGGCCTCACGCTTGCATGCTCTGCAAGTGCTGGACCACTGAGCTGCAGCCCCAGCCCATTTTTTACTTTTTCTGAGATAGGGTCTCGCTAAATTTCACAGACTGCCTCTGATCTCGAACCTGCGATCCTCCTGTCTTCGCCTCTGGAGCCGCTGGGATTACAGGCGTGCGCCACCGTGCTCTGCTCCCTGGGGAGGCCCCTTTCTTCCAACATTTGACTAAATCCAGGATTTCCCCGTCTGTTTCTGTGTGCTGGACAATGTCCTAGGTTCTGCAAGAATCCTCTCTGGTCAGGGAGCTTGCACCTAAGCCATGTCGTTGTTGTTAGGTGCCATGTAGTCATGTCTGGTTCGTAGGAACCTTTATAGGGTTTTCAATGGCTGGTTATTTCGGGATTGCCTTGGGAGTGGGTTGCCACGTCCTTCTCCCGTATTTGAGGTACTGGGAATTGAACCCGGGACCTCAGAGACTGTAGAGCAGTGCTCTACCAACTGAGCTAAATCCCAGCCCCAACTAAGCCATGTTAGTTATTGTTGTTAGGTGCCCTCGAGTCGGTATCCAACTCATAGCGACCCTCATAGGGTTTTCAATGGTAACTGTATCGGGATTGGCTTGGGAGTGGATTGCCAGGCCCTTCTCCCATTTTTGCGGTGCTGGGAATTGAACTCAGGACCTCAGAGACGGCAGCACAGCGCTCTACCAACTGAGCTAAATCCCAGCCCTAGCCCAGGAGAAGATAATCTTGAAACAAGCAGAAAATGTAGTAAAATTCTTGAAATGCTTCAGGGTGCAAAGGATGGAAAGAGATAATCACAGGACATGTGTGTGATGCTTTATAGGTTAGAAAGCAAGGACTACCAGTGTTGAAGATCATGTACTAAATGTTTTACATTTGTGAATTGTAAACCTCGTAAGTATTGGGCTGGGGTTTAGCCCAGTTAGTAGAGTGCTTGCTCTGTGCACTCTGAGGTGCTAGGTTCAATCCCCTGTACTGCAAAAAAAAAAGGGGGGGGGGGAGAAGGACCTGGCAGCCCACTCATAAAACAACCCTGAAATAATCAATCATTGAAAACCCTATGAATAGCAGAGAAGCACTGACATAGTCCTGGGGATGGTGCAGTGGATGGCACAGTGTTGGGGAGTGTTTCCTTCTGTTGTACGTTGGGTCACTATGACTTGGACCTGACTCAACGGAACCTGACAACAACAAGAAGCTTTATAACAGTCTTCAAAAAGAGGTTCCTCTTTTTGGCAGATGAGAAAGTCAAATGACGAGTCAGAGAATTTGATCGCGTCCATCCAGCTAGCATTGCACAGAGCTGAAGTTCAAACACATGCCCTTCTGACTTCCAAGTCAGTCCAGTTCCCATTATTCCAGGTGATCATCTGTCATTGCTTGTAACCTCATTTTAGAACCGGATCCCACATAATGATCTTGTTGCTAAGTGCGGAGTTTGCATTCGAGTTCAGATATCCTGTCCCTACCTAAGTCTGCTGTTTGGTCCCGACACACAGCAACCAGCGATGTTCATGGTGAAAGTGTGCCTTCGACAGGTCCTGAAGAATAAAAATTACAGGTGTGATGGTAAAGAGAAGGGAGACAGGGTTTCAGAGGAGACAAGCAGGTGGCCACACTAGGGTCAGGAGGCTTCAGGGCTTGCCTGGGGAAGAGCACGTGGGTCACAGAGCTGGGGAAGCTGCGAGGGGAGGCAGGGGCCAGTGTGTGGCCAGGCTGCGGGCCAGGTTCATGGGAAGGCTGAGGGCAGAGCTGCAGAGGGGTACGGAGCGGGTAGATGGAGGTGGGGAGAGGCCAGGAGACCAGAGGCTGCTGGCACAGGTTGCTTGCTGAACCTTACGGGTGGGAGCAGGAGAGCGGGGAGTAATGACTTTGAGATGAGCGCTAAAACAAGGTCAAAACCATGAGAGTGGAAAGCAGAGGAAGGCTGCTTCTAGAACATCCCATGCAGAGAACCTATAGGACTTGGTGATGGGTTGGATAGGGAGAGGGAAGTGATACAAAAACCAGCGCGATGGAGTTTTCCAGGCTGGGTGATTGGCCGACCTTGGCCAAAACAGAGAAGGCAGAGGACGGCCTGGTTAGGACAGAAGAGAACAAGTTTGGTTTTGAATCAGATCCAACGCATAGTGACACTATGTACAACAGAGCGAAACGCTACCTAGCACTGTGCCATGCGCACGATCTTTTTAGGTTTGAGCCTATTATTGCAGCTACTCTGTTTCTTCTCATTTTGAGTCGTGCCACATCAGCAAGTGGAGGTCCCAGGGGCTTTACTCCACTCCTGCCATTATGGTCAACGCTACTTTGAGGGGGCAACACTTTCCCAGTCGTTTCTTGAATGCCTTCCAGCCTGGGGGGCTCATTTTCTGGCATCCTATGTGACAGTACTTCTTTGCCTTTCATAGGGTTTTCAATGGCCTCTTGTTTCAGGAGTGGGCTGCCAGGTCCTTCTCCCTGGTCTGTCTTAGTCTGGAAGCTCAACTGAAACCTGTCTACCATGGGTGGCCCTGCTGGTATCTGAAATACCAGTGGCATAGTTTTCAGCATCATGGTAACATGCAAGCCCCCATAGCACGACAAGCTGACAGGCACATGGGGAAGCTGACATGTAGTACATGTTTAATGGATATAATTTTCTTCTTTAGAATTAAATGCTTCCAGGGAATCTTAAGGTATTAATCTAAAGATATAAGCAACTAAGGAAATCTGAGTGGTGTTTTAGTTGTTGTTTGTTTGTTTTAAATAAACAGCCATTGACTACCTTTCAAATCATAGCAGATAAGCACTTTTTAAGTCTGTTAACAATCATATTGATTCTAGCCCTAAATTGTATGGGCTGAGAGTTGCTCAGTCTGGAAAGTCCACAGGTTTAACAATTTGGACTTTGGAACCATAGCGCTTGGATTTGCATTTTAGCCACTACCTATAAAATGTGATCTTGGGCAATTTACCCAAAAGCAGTGGCCTCCTCTCCTCCTCTGTAACAAGAGGCTCAGAGGACTAGCACCTCACAAGGCTATAATGATGCTGTCATAACACAATAGTCGATGCCTATGAGGTACTTCCGGAGAAGGATGTGGCAATTGACTCGCAAAACAATCCCTAAAAAAAAGCAATCAGCCATTGAAGATCTATGAGGGTTGCTGTGAGTCGGACCTGACTCAATGGCACCTGACAGCAGCAACTCCGTACTTGCCACTTAGGACACACAGTAACTGTTGGCTGTGCGTTTTATCACTGGCTAGCCCTTGGGGGAGGAGGACTCATTGCACAGAGAAGCTGCAGGTCCTGGTGAGTCAGAAGGTCACAAGCCATTCATTGAGTCAATGTGGGAGCCACATGCCAGCCTTCTTTATGGCAAAGCTCAGAATGAGACTCTTTCTGAAACTCAGCCATCTGCCACAGGTTGGCAAACAAAGGCCCCTTTCTATCTTCCCGGACACCTGGCCAAATTTCCAGTTTGGGGAATTGCAATGATTTCTTCTACTCTCTTGTGGAGTCCCTGGGCTTGCAACCTCTTGCATTTGACCCCTACTAGAGTGAGCTACAGCTGGGATTTAGCTCAGTTGGTAGAGCACTGCTCTGCAGTCTCTGAGGTCCTGAGTGTGATTCCCAGCACCACAAAATGGGAGAAGGATGTGGCAACCTACTCCCAAGGCAATCCCGAAACAGTCAGCCATTGAAAACCCTATGAGGATCACTATGAGTCGGACTCGACTTGATGGCACCTAACAACAACAACAACAACAACAAGAGTGAGCTACAAGCCTGTAGCCGTAGCACTGTGGCATCCGATCCTGTCAGATCTTGGAAGCTAAGCAGTGTTGGGCCTGGTTAGTACTTGGATGGGAGACCGCCTGGGAACACCAGGTGCTGTAGGCTTGGGAGAAGGACCCAGCAACCCACTCCCAAAAATCAATCCATCATTGAAAACCCTATGAACAGCAGAGAAGCACTGACAGTAGTGTTTCTCTTGTTGGATGTAGGGTTGCTACGAGTTGTAGGGTTGCACTAAGGTATCTACAAAGGTGGGAAGCAGCTGCATATGCGGAAAAGGATGCAAGAAGAGTCCTGTCTCTGTCTAGCACACAAGTTACTCAGCCTCTCTGAGCCTTTGTCTTTGGCTCTAAGATGACACTTTCCTTCCTATGGCCTTTGCCAGAACCTGTCACATAGTTAGGCATGGAAGCCAACCAAGTCTTTCACTGCGTGCCACCACACCTCTCCTCACCACCAGAGTCTTCATTTTCCTGCACAAATCATCCCAGGTGACACCAACTCGACGGCACCCAACAACAACAAGAGTGAGCTACAGGCACACTCAGCAGAGGGGACCACAGTGCCCACCGTAGCATCGAGAGTGACGTCTACACTATTGGCCCAGAAAAAGGACCATTTTGTCTGAAGCTTGGGATTCTCTGTTGCTCAGGACTTTTACGTGAGGACAGTGGAAAGAATCTGTTGATTTTGACTCATTTGGCCAGGTAGTGTCAGACAGTCAACCCGGTTAGAACAAAAGATATCTAAAGCAAAGCAAGGTGATGGGCCTGGAAACCTGATGCAGCTATTGCAAAGTCACCCGGGATGATTTGTGTAGGAAAATATGAAGACTCTGGTGGTGAGGAGGGGTGTGGTGGCACTGCAGTGAAAGACTTGGTTGGCTTCCATGCCTAACTATGTGACAGGTTCTGGCAAAGGCCATAGGAAGGAAAGTGTCATATTAGAGCCAAAGACAAAGGCTCAGAGAGGCTGAGTAACTTGTGTGCTAGACAGAGACAGGACTCTTCTTGCATTCTTTTCCGCATATGCAGCTGCTTCCCACCTTTGTAGATACCTTAGTGCAAGCAGAGATTGGTGGATGAGAAAACATTTGCCCTTTAAAAAATGTATGTATGTTTAAATGACTTCATAGTTGGTCTACTTTTTTGTTTATGTTGCTCATTTGCTTTAAGACCAGGTCTCACTATGTTGCCCAGGCTGGCCCCCAAATCATAGGCTCAAAGATCCTCCTGCTTCAGCCTCCATGGTAGCTGGGACTACACACTGCACCACTGTGCCCAGCCACCACTATGCTTGGTTTAAAATAAATGTTGAGAGTATTTTACATGGGTTTAGCTATACTGTGTTCACCACAAGAATCACTTGTTTGGGGAGATACTTGGGAAGGAATCCAAGCTCTCATGCATGCTAGGTACATGTTCTACCACTGAGCTATTCCCTGAGCATAGGAACAATTTTCTTTTCTGTATCAATACCACATAGCTACGTAGAAAGGAAATCTTCAGTTGAGAAATACATTAGATGGACCAGGCATGATGCTATAGCCTGTAACCCCAGCTACTTGGGAAGCTGAAGAAAGAGGATTGCAGGTTCGAGGCTAGAGGCAGCCTGTGTAATTTGGCAAGACTCTGTGTCCAAATAAAAATTTAAAGAGTGGCTAGAGGCGTAGGTCAGTGGTAGAGCACTTGTCTAACAGGGCCCTGGGGTCAACTCCTGAGTAGAGAGGGAGAGAAAGAGAGAGAAAGAGAGAGAGAGAGAGACTAGCTGATTGTACTATATTTTCTATAAATGTATGTTTTATTCTCACTTCTGATTCTTCTTGCTTGTCTGAATGTGTCCTTGATATTAATTGTGTAACACTGGTGTTATTTGACTTTTATACTTGCTATTTATTAATTTATTTATTACAAGGCTATTTATTACTAAACTTATAAATATTAGTGAATTATGTTAAATAAAACATACCTGTCTGATAGCCGCTGGGGTTTAGCTCAGTTGGTAGAATGCTGCCTCTTACTTCCTGAGGGCCCAGGTTTGCTCCCCAGCCCAGAAAAAATTGGAGAAGAATGTGGCAGTCCACTCCTGAAACAATCCTCAATCAGCCATTGTAAACTCTGTGAGGGTCACTATGAGTTGGACCTGACTTGACAATACTCAGCAACAGCAACATCCTATAATGAACATCAAATGAAACAATGATGTTGGTATAATATACTTCTTTAAAATTTATTTGAGGTTTTTTTTTTTTGTGTGTGTGTGTGGTATTTGGGGGTTGAACCCAGACTGAACCCCTCCCGCATGCTTTGCAAGTGTCCAACCGCTGAGCTGCACCCTTAGCCCATTTTTGATTTCTTATTTTTTGAGACATGGTCTTGCTAAGTTACACAAGCTGTGTCTGGCCTCAAACTTGTGATCCTTCTGCCTCAGCCTCCAAAGTCACGGGGATTAAAGGCATATGGCACCATGCCTAGCTTATTTGATTTTATTGATTTAAAATTTGTCCTGGTCACCATGCCTGGCACATATTTATGATTTTGGTGGGCAAAGAAAAAAAAAACTATGAAAATGTTAAATATATCACTGACTGAGTTCCCGGTCTTCTTCACCCATTTAAAAAACTGTGGTAAAACATGTGTAATATAAAATTGACCGCTTTACCCACTTGTAACAGTTCAGTGGGTTTTCGTACATTCACACCCCTGTGGGACCCACTTCCATGCCTTTCTCACTCATGGCCCTGGAAAGAAAGGTGATCAAATGGTACTGAGTACTCACATCTGCATTCTGTGCTGTGGGAGTCATGACATGCAGGCACTGTTCTTAGTAATCCATCCAAAATCCAGAAGACTGGGCTATGCAAAGCAATTAAACAAAGAGTATATGGCAACCCCCCTAATTGTTTGTTAGCTTATCATGCTGTGGGGGCTTGTGTGTTGCTGTTGAAAGCTATGCTACCAGTATCTCAGATACCAGCAGGGCCACCCATGATGGACAGGATTCATCTGAGCTTCCAAACTAAGACAATCTAGGGAGAAAAACCTGGTGGCCAACTCCCAAAACAATTAAACATTGAAAACCCTATGAATAGCAGAGAAACAGTGTCAAATATAGTGCCATAAAAATGAGTCCCCCAGGCTGGAAGGCATTCAAGAAAGGACTGGGGAAGAGTTGCCTCCTCAAAGTAGAGTCAACCTTAATGACAGGAATGGAGTAAAACCCCTGAGACCTCCTTTGGCTGATGTGCACAACTAAAAATGAGAAGACACATAGTGGCTGCAACATTAGGCTCATGCCTGAAAAGATCGTGTGCATGGCACAGTGTTGGGCAGCATTTCGTTCTGCTGTACATCGGGTCACTAGGAGTCAGATCCAATTGGACAGCACCTCACAACAACAACAGGAATACACCACCATGCCTGTCCGGGACAGAGATATTAAATCAGTCTTGAGGACAGAGGAACCTCTGCCGGCCCTTGGCCCTTCCTTTACATTCATGTAGAAAGACCTGGTACTAAATTGGGTGCAGCAGCGCAAGTCTGTAATCCTAGCAGCTCGGGAGGTGGAGGCGGGAGGATCACAAGTTCGAGACCAGAGGCAGTCTGCGTAACTCAGCGAGACCCTATCTCAAAAACTGAAAAAATGGGCTGGGGGTGCTGCTCAGTGGTCCAGCACTTGCAGAGCATGCAGGCGCAAGGCCCTGGGTTCAGCCCCCAGTACCACAAAAAAAAAAAAAAAAAAAAAAAAGAGAAAGACCTGGTACTATTCAACTATCACTCTGGCAAAAACACCCAGACCTTGACCTTGCTGGTTTTGCCTACACCTGCCCCCGCCCCCCACCAACAAGTCAGTTAGAAACAGACTCTCAGGGAGTAACTGGCACTTTCATTATTTATGGCTTGGTTTCCTGGTATGTTATCCTCTTCCCTTTCTCTTTTTACTGATCTCAACATCATCTGAAAATCGGTGTGCAGTGGGGCTGTTTCTGCACAGTGGTCAGTTTTGTGAGTTCCCCTTGCACAGAGAAAAGCTCCTTGTGGGTCAAAAAGAAAAAAAAAAAAAGAATTCGCCCATCTGTTCTCTTCCTGAGTGGCCCCAGGACTTCTATGATGAACGAGTCATGGGCACTACTTGCCCTCATTGGGCCTGGGCTCCTGCATGTGCTTCCAACGCCCACCCACTAACATCTGCCGGGGACACCTCTGATCTTTCTGCAGCTCCACCATGGGCCTCCCCGACTCCCTACACCCCAAACCTGAAGTACCTCTAGAACTAACTGTGGATTTGGGTTTCAAATGGGGTCATACAAGAAGAGGAGAGAATAGAGTTAAGTTAGTCCGGGCTGCCTTCTCAAATTTCAAAGGAAAGCACCATGGCCCTGGGCTGCTATTCCCAGTTCACAGATGGGGAATTGGAGGCTCCTTCTGCCTAAGGCAAGAGGCAGGAGGATGATGGTTGGCAGAAAGGAGAGAAGGCCTTGAGACGCCCCACAAGCCCTGATGGTGGGGACGCTGGGTGGTGCCCCTCTACCCCCAGCAGCCCTGCATTTTGTCTTCTGCAGAGAAAACCACCCCCTTTATAAGGAGCTCTTGGGCTTTCTTTAGAACGCAGCTCTTCCCTTTTCTTCTTCCTAGGGGACTCCCAGCTGAGTTCACACGCTCCGGCTACTTTAAAACGGCTCTGAATATAGGCTGGGCCAGTGGAAGCCAGTGCCCACTGGTGCACTTGGGGGACTTGGGAACAGCAGCGCTTCCTGCTCAGCTCGGCTTGAGGGACAATCAGTGGGTTCCTGCTGTCTGCGTGGTGGCAATTCAATGAGCCAAAGAGAGATGGATGTGTTGGCTCCCGGCCGGCCTTCCATTCTCACTCACCCACCTTGCTTAATGTCTTGATAAATAAAACCCAAAGTCACTTGTCATTCTTCTAGAATGCCTTTGCCTTTCTTTATTCTTTTTCTTTTTCTTGCAGTATAAGGGGTCAGACCCAGGGTTTTGCACATGCTAACCAAGGGCTCTACCATTGGGCTGCACCCCTAGCCCCATCCCATGCTTCAGTGACCCTACTTCACACCTATAAAACAAGCTCTGCGACTGGCAGGATCTTATCCCATCATGGGAAGGACTTGGGAGCTGCCACCCAGGCTCCCAAGTCACCCTGGCGTCCAGTCTCATCAGATCTCAGAAGTTAAGCAGAGTCGAGCCTGGTTAGTACATGGGAGGAAGACTGCCTGGGAACACCAGGTGCTGTAGGCTTAGGAGAAGAACTGGGCAGCTCACTCCCAAAATAATCAGCCATCGAAAACCCTATGAATAGCAAAGAAGCACTGACAACAGTGCTGGGCATGGCACACTGTTGAGGAGTGTTTCATTCTGTTGTGCACTGGGTCTCTATGAGTTTGGCCCAACTCAATGGCACCTAACAACAACAACAATAACAACAACAACAACAACAACAACAACCCAGGCATAAAATAATTTCATCTGCCAAGGATCGGAGCTCAGACCACAGAGCCTGTCTGAGGCACAGCTAGGAGGTTCATCTTCAGCTTCCCTTTTCTGAAAATCAGCTCCCACTCAGTGGCTTCTCCTGCCCACCTCGGCACCAAGTGTCTGGATAGTTTGCCTACCGCCCTGTCCACCAAGAAAATGCCAATCAACTTTATTGTGGGCTAGAGAAGAGATTCTTCATCCTCAGCTGGGATCTTCTCTCAAGTGGTCTGTAGTCGCTGGATAATTGAAGGGCATTTTCTCAGAGCCCCCTTTGGAACCTATGAGAAATCATTTTAAATGCTTTTGGTTTTTGGGTTGGTTTTTGTTGTTTGTTTGTTTTTATTTTTTGTGGGTTTTTGTTGTTGTTTGTTTGTTTTTGTATTTGAGAATGTTTGGGGCTTGTTGACAATTAAAGTGCAAGCTTATTAGAATTTCTAAAAATAACCAAGGGAACGTGGAAGAAACGCTTCTGCTTCAGACAAAGGCATTCTGAATGATTTCCCCAAACTCTGAAGATGAGTACTTTTCAGTCCAGCCTCCTCTGTCTATTTGCTCAGGGAGGAAACTGAGGCTTAGGGAAATGACGAGAATTCTTCAGCTCCTTTGGTGTCCTCTGCCAGGGAGAAGCAGAGTCATTACTGCGTGCTTTGTTCTGTGTCCCTGTTGCCTCGGACAGTGTCTGGTAACAATTGCTGGCACTTGACAAGTATTCACTGAATAACTCCATTAACTTTTATTTGAGGTTCTAGGATGGAACCAAGGGCCCTTTGTGTGCTAGGTCAGCCCTTCACCTCTGAGCTATACCCCAGTTCCCCATGGATTTTAAAGGGTGAGAGGACTCAGGAAGAGTCTGGTTCCCTGAGGGGTGTTCACAGTAGCCCAAAAGACAGGGTGAGACACGTGGCTGTCGACACTCAGAGACTGGCTCTGTAAGATGACGATGGTCTCGCTCCAAAGTAAAGCTGACCCCAAGCATCTCCCAGGAGAGGAAACATCGGTTCCTTCTTAAAGACCCTCCTCTGGCCGGGTGTGGTGGTGCACGCCTGTAATCCCAGGGGCTGGGGAGGCAGAGGCAGGAGGATCGCAAGTTCGAGACCAGAGGCAGTCTGTGTAATTTAGCGAGACCCTGTCTCAAAAAGTAAAACAATGAACTGAGGGTGCAGCTCAGTGGTCCAGCACTTGCAGAGCATGCAAGCATGAGGCCCTGGGTTCAACCCCCAAAAAAAAAAAAAAAAAAAAAAAAAAAAGACCCTCCTCTAAGCAGCAAAAATACACTGAAGAGCATTGGATCATTTCTCACAGAGCCATTGCGGGGTTCATCTTTCTTTACAAAAACGTTTTCCCTAATTAATTTTTGTCCAGTACGGTGGGGTTGAACCCAGTGTCTTGCCCTTGCTAGGCAACTGCTCTCCACTGAGCTGCAACCCCAGCCTCTTTTTCATTTTTATGTTGAGACAGGGTCTTGCTAAGGCAGGCTGCCTCTGGCCTTGAACTTGTGATCCTCCTGCCTCAGCCTCCCCAGTCGCAGGGTTCACTGCATGCGCCACTGCACCCTGCTGGTGTTTTCCTAACTTTTAAGCAATGGGCTTACATTGCCTACAAAATAAGCATGAGTAACGTTATTGCGGGCTAGGATTTAGCTCAGTAGGTAGAGCGCTGCTCTGTAGTCTCTGAGGTCCCGAGTTCAATTCCCAGCACCACAAAAATGGGAGAAGGGCCTGGCAATCCACTCCCAAGGCAATCCCAAAGCACTCAGCCATTGAAAACCCTATGAGGGTGGCTATGAGTCGGATACCGACTCGATGGCACCTAACAACAACAACAAAACATTATTGCATATTATGTGTGTCAGCAACAGCCAGCAACAAAAGCAAGTGGTGTGCTGTCCATTTCTTCAGTGCTGGAATGAGGCACCTGCCCACGTCCTCAGGGACAAGAGTGAGTGTTCATTGCCAAGTGCACTTCACAGGGGTCTCGCATTACCCTCGGACTTGGTAGTCCACTCCTGAAGCAATCCCAAAAACAATCAGCCATCAAAAACCCTGTCAAAACCCCTGTGAACAGCAGAAAAGCACTGACATAATGCCAGGCACGACACAGTGCCAGAAAGTGTTTCATTCTGTCGTACATAAGGTCGCGATGAGTCTGCTCAGACTGGGCGGCACCTGACAAAGACAACATATTCCATTTCTAACACCCATTTCAGAGAGATTAATTGGACAGGGACACGCCCAAACAGATGCAAGGAACAGCAGGGCTTCCTGACCCATTGGTTTTGGATCAGCCTCCCAAGCCTACGACCTCGAAAGTATAGTCATCATTTTTCAGGGGAGGGAACTCGAACCTTACATCAGACTCTCTAAAGGTCAGAGGTCTTGGGTTCACCTGGGAGCCAAACAGGAAGCAGCAGCAGCAGCAAGCGCTGTGCTGGAACAGCGCCCCCACCCTTCCATCCACCCGATTCCTGCGCCCACATCCCATAGGCAGCACCCATTCTGCCAGCGCTGCGTAACTGCTGTGGGTCCAGAGGAAGCGTGGGACGTGATGCGTGGTCCTGTGGAGCCCAAAGGCAAGAGGCAAGGAGAAACCAGGTATGGATTTCAGTGTAGACACAGATCTGAACTCATAACTTCCCAAAGAGACAGAGGATCACAGAGTCACGGAGCACGCGTCTTCCAGTCGCCATGGCCAATCAGAACACGCCCCGAGCTGCAGAGGCCCCGGACCAGACTGTGGAGGAGGAAGTGGGAGAGGAAGGAGCTGATCTGGGGTCACTAGGAAGGAAGGTTGTCATCGATGCCAGGGCTGAATGACAAATCACACACAAGAGAAAGAAGCTGGGGAAGCGGGTGAGTCAAAGACCCAAGCCAGACTGGCCCAGGGCAACGTGGACTGCGCTTGGCAGGTAGAGAAGGGAGGACCTTCGGCACACAAAGGGCTGAGCTTTGTTTGTCAACGCATTGAGTTGTAGGGGATCAGAGGATGTCAAAAAAATATCCAGCCAGGTGCCGTGGCGCACACCTGTAATCCCAGGTGGAGGCAGGAGGATCGCAAGTTCGAGACCAGAGGCAGTCTGCGTAATTTAGCGAGACCCTGTCTCAAAAGCTGAAAAAATGGACTAGGGGTGCAGTTCAGTGGTCCAGCACTTGCAAAGCATGCAGGCGTGAGGCCCTGGGTTCAACCCCCAGTACTGAAAAAAAAATTTTTTTTCAGCAAGTATCCCGGGGAGAACCGGGAACCCAGGGCAATGCAGGGAGGGGCTGGGGAAGAGGTGGGTGGGGAGGAAGGAGGTCTGCTTTCCCAGGTGGCAGTGAGGGGTGCTGCGAGCCCCCCCACAGTGGCTCTGCGTCTCCGGGCACTTCCTTTCATGGGCTTTTTTTGTACCTCATCTCCACGTGTCTGTCAGCTTGCCATGCTGTGGGGGCTTACGTGTTGCTGTGATGCTGAAAGCTATGCCACCAGTATGTCAGATACCAGCAGGGCCACCCACGGTGGACAGGATTCAGCTGAGCTTCCAGACACATACAGACGAGGGAGAAGGACCAGGCACCCCAGTCCCGAAACAATTAGCCATTGAAAACCCTATAAATAGCAGAGAAGCCCTGTCACATACAGCGCCAGAAAATGAGCCCCTCAGGCTGGAAGGTATTTAAGAAAGAACTGGGGAAGAGTTGCCTCCTCTAAGTAGGTGTTGTTGTTAGGTGCCGTTGAGTCGGTATCTGACTCATAGCAACCCTCTGTACAAGGGTAAACACTATTGTCAGTGCTTCTCTGCTATTCATAGGGTTTTCAATGGCAGATTGATTTTTGGGAGGGGGTTGCCAGGTCCTTCTCCCACCTCTAAGTAGAGTCAACCTTAATGACAGGAATGGAGTAAAGCCCCTGGAACTTTCAGTTGCTGATGCGTCATGACTCAAAATGAGATAAAACATAGTGGCTGCAACATTGGGCTCAGATGTAAAAACATCATGTGCATGGGACCATGCTGGGGAGTGTTTTGTTCTGTTGTGCATAGAGTGGCTATGAGTCAGACTTGACAACAGGTAACAACATGCCATGTGATACTGTGTTGCAGTTCTTGGACACTCCATTCTTCTCATACTTCTTTCACTTACAAGATTTTTCCTAATGCTAAATCTTATTTTAAATTTTCTAGTCAGGGCCAGGCGTGGTGGCGCACGCCTGTAATCCCAGCGGCTCGGGAGGCAGAGGCGGGAGGATCGCAAGTTCGAGACCAGAGGCAGTCTGAGTAATTTAGCGAGACCCTGTCTCAAAAAGTAAAAAAAAAAAAAAAAAAATGGGCTGAGGTGCAGCTCAGTGGTCCAGCACTTACAGAGCATGCAGGCGCGAGGTCCTGGGTTCAACTCCCAGTACCGCAAAAAAAAAAAAAAAAATTTCTAGTTGACTGTTAAAATAACCTTTAATCTGGACAACCTAATAATGATACCTCATTTAATAATAGCTTATTCATCTTGTATGCCTAGTTTTTTTGTATGTTCAGTATCAAATCCAGAGCCTTATGTTGTTGTTGTTAGGTGCCGTCAAGTCGGTATCCGACTCATAGCGACCCTCATAGGGTTTTCAATGGCTGACTGTTTCGGGATTGCCTAGGGAGTGGATTGCTAGGCCCTTCTCCCATTTTTGCGGTGCTGGGAATTGAACTCGGGACCTCAGAGACTGCAGCGCAGTGCTCTACCAACTGAGCTAAATCCCAGCCCAGAGCCTTATGGATGCTGTCTTTTTGTTTTGTTTTTATTCTTTGCTTTTATATTAGTGGATATCGATTGTACAACATAGTAGGTTTCATTGTGAGTTTTCATACACACATACATACTCTACTTTGATCATAGTCACCTCCTATCTCCCTCTTTTCTCCTCCTCCCCCTTGTCCCCTTCCTCTTCCCTAATAGTCCCCCTCTACAGTCATGTCTTTTTTTCTAGATTCCATATATGAGAGAAAATATGCTGTACTTGTCTTCGGAGTTTGACTTATTTTGCTTGACATGGTTATCTCCAGTTCCATCCACTCTCCTACAAACAGCATAATTTCGTTCTTCTTCATGGCTGAATAAAACTCCACTGTGCACGTATACATTCATTCACCAGTTGGTGGGCTGGTTTCATGACCTGGCTATAATAAATAGTGCTGCAATAACATGAGAGCGCAGGTGTTTCTATTGTACGCTGACCTTGATTTCTTTGGGTACACACCCAGGAGTTGTATAGCAGGATCATAGGATATTTCTACTTTTAGTTCTTTGAGGAGCCTCCGCACTGATTTTCATAGTAGTTACACTAACTTACATTCCCATAAGCAGTGTCTGAACCCCACCCCCATCCTCACCAGCATTTATTGTTTGTGTTCTTAACGACAGTTATTCTGACTGGGATGCGATGGATTCTCAGAATGGTTTTGAGTTGTATCTTCCTAATGGCTAAGGGAGCTGGGATTTAGCTCAGTTGGTAGAGCGCTGCTCTGCAGTCTCCGAGGTTCCGAGTTCGATTCCCAGCACCACCAAAACAGGAGAAGGACTTGGCAACGCAATCCCGAAACAGTCAGCCACTGAAAACCCTATAAGGGTCGCTGTGAGTCAGACACGACTCGATGGCACCTAAGAACAACAACAATGGCTAAGGAGCCTACAGCCATGCCACTCTGGTATCCCATCCCCTTGATCTCAGAAGATAAGCAAGGTTGGGCCTGGTTAGTCCTAGGAGGGGAGACCACATGGGAATACTGGATGCCATAGGCTTGGAAGAAGGACCTGGCAACCCATTCCCAAAACAACTAGCCTTCAAAAACTTTATGAATAGCAGAGAAGCACTGACATTAATGCTGGGCATGGCACAGTGTCGGGGAGTGCTTCGTTCTGTTGTACATGGAGTTGCTATGAGTCACACCTGACTCGAAGGCACCTACCAACAACAATGGCAAAGGATATTGAACATTATTTCATGTATTTATTTGTACTTCTTTTGAGAACTGCCTGTTCTTTCATTTGCTCATTTATGATCAGATGATTTGGTCTTCTGGTGATTAATATTTTTAGTTCTTTGTATAGTCTGGCTGCCTGCAGCCATATCCCTGTGGCACCTGATGCAGTCAGATCTCCAAAGCTAAGCAGGGTCGGGCCTGGTTAGTCCTTGGATGGGAGACCACCTGGGAACACCAGGTGCTGTAGGCTTGGGAGATGGACCTGGCAACCCACTTCCAAAAATCAATCCGCCATTGAAAACCCTATGAACAGCAGACAAGCACTGACAATAGTGTTTCGCCTGTTGTATGTAGGGCCACTATGAGTCGGATACTGACTTGATGGCACCTAACAACAACAACAATAATAGTCTGGCTATTAACCCACTCTCAGGTAATTAGCTGACAAAGATTTTCTCCTATTCTATAGGCCATGCATTTTTTAATTTTAGGAAACATCCTACTTTAAGAAGTAATGTATCCTTTTAAAATTTTACTTCATCTGGGGCATTCTTTTTTTAAAGTGCCTAGAATAGTTTTCTGTCTTGTAGAAGATAGGAAATGCAGTCATTTTTCTAAGGCTGGAGATAACGTTCAGTGTCAAAATTCATTCTAACAGGTCACTCACCAAACTGCCCTCACCTCTGGCTGTCGGTTCAATGTTGATGTACCCAGCACCTCAGGGGGCACTTTGAACCCTGGATGTTTCTCCTCGTGGAGTAAGTTGCTGCTTCTCTCTCTTCTTTCTCCTCTTCCTCATCAGCCCTTGCTTGCCCAGGATTTCCTGCTGTGAGCGGTGCCATAGCTCACGATGGCTCCCAGCTACTGCTCTGGGGCTGCCTCTGTGGGCTCCAGCCCGCAGCTCAGAAATCCTGGGAGTGGATCGTGGTGTCCCTCTCTCAGCAGCTGCTCCTCTTTCTGTAGGAAAGGGTAGCCTCATCTATTCATTGTTGCATTTGCTCAAAAAAAAAAAAAAAATACATGTTGTCTACTACCTCCCATGCAGTAGGCACTGGGGATACAGCAGGAGTCAGACCTTGCCTAGAAAAGCCCCTGTGATCTCCTTTTGCTGACGTGGCACACTTGAAAATGAAAAGAAACATAGTGGCTACAACATTGGCTCAAACATAAAAAAGATCATGTGCGTGACACAGCGTTGGGTAGCTCCTTTGTGTTGTACATAGGATCGCCATGAGTCAGACCTAACTGGATGGTACCTAACAACAACCATACATTAACAAGAATGCCCTTAACTCTGTCTTAGTGGAAAATTAGATCTCCTGTGTGCCTTACTGAGGCAGGTGCCAGCCCTCCACCTCTTATGTAACATTCCCAGATTTCTGCCAGCTCTGTAGGAAATCAGGCAAAGGTCTTAGCCTCCACCCAATATTCCTGAGCTCTGAACCAGACCAACAGCTCAGACAGCATTGTTAGCTGTGAACCTATGTCACTAATATTGCCATGGAACTTTCATGTGTTTAAAAGAAAACAATGGCTCTAGCATTGTTTTCCATTTTGTTTTCTGCAAGTTATAAATATTGCTATTGTATTATGGAGTTCATTGACTCTCCAGGGCTGAAATGGAAACAAAACTATTATCTATACCATTGTATGTAGTGGAAAATTATTCAGCCTTCCAAGCATTTCCATTTTATTTTACAGGTAGAACACTACACACTAGGAAGTTGGATGGTGATTGAAGCAAACTTTATTGTAATACAATAATACTTCAGGGAGCCATGAAAAGGTCCTACTGAGGTCTTGAGTAGTAAAATGTCCTCAATGATCCTCACATTCTGTTCTTTGGAGTTCTTCTGCCTGATATTAAAAAGAGTTTTTATATAGTTTCTTACTTGCAGGTGCCTCTTTTATCTTTCCTTTTTTTTTTTTTCCCTAAAATCAGAGCTTCCATCTCTATCGGCATTTCTTTTTATTTTAATTGTCTTCTCTTATTTTCTAGCTTTGTTGTTGTTGTTGTTGGGTGCCGTCGAGTCGGTATCCGACTCATAGCAACCCTCAGAGGGTTTTCGATGGCTGACTGTTTTGGGATTCCCTTGGGAGTGGATTGCCAGGCCCTTCTCCCATTTTTGTGGTGTTAGGAATTGAACTCAGGTCCTCAGAGACTGCAGCGCAGTGCTCTACCCACTGAGCTAAATCCCAGCCCAATTTTCTAGCTAGTAAGCAAGAATATGGGGCTGGGATTTGGCTCAGTGGGTACAGCGCTGCACTGCAGTCTCTGACGTCCCGAGTTTAATTCCCAGCACCGCAAAAATTGGAGAAGGGCCTGGCAATCTACTCCCAAGGCAATCCTGAAACAGTCAGCCATTGAAAACCCTCTGAGGGTCGCTATGAGTCGGATACCGACTTGACGGCACCTAACAACAACAACAACAACAACAAGCAAGAATATTGTACTTGTCAGACCTGTGCATAAAGGAGTCTCCGGATATGCCTAAAATAGTCTCCGGGTGAAGGTGGGGCTTGCTGATGAGTGGTACCCAAACTTTAATGCCTCTGTTTGTTCTGTTTAGAACTCTTTTCTTATTTATTCTTCAATTTGTGGCCAATTTTCAGCTCGTTGAAATTGCTGTGTAAATCATCCCTAAGTCTTTATTTTGTAAGGGGTCCTGACTCACTTTGTTAACAATTTCCTGCACATATGTGTCATTGTTCTCCATGTGATAGCATGACCTTTGGCATTTTTTGAACTTTCACCTTTTGTTGAGGTTTTAACATCAGCAACTGCTGCGTGATCCTCTCCCTGGAAGCAGAGAGAGACAGTTGTTCCTTCTGCACTTGAGAGTAGGGAGGTCTGCTCATCTTCTGATTATATTTTGCCAGTGTTTTCCTCTGATCACATTATCTTTTCTCTTTGAACAAATCATAAATTCGTTTTAAGCAAGAATTCATGTTACCTGGCACATCCAGCCCTCAATAAAAGTTTATTGAATTGAACTAAAAGCAAGCATCGTATATTATTTATGCCTGATAATGTGGATTCCTTCCATGGTAGAAAGGTGGTCAGGTTCCTAAGGGCTTTGCCAAGGTAATAACTCAAGTCTTGCCTAAAAGAAGCCTGTGTTAGCCAGATTGCTATTACTGTGACAAAATGCCTGAGTTAGAGCAACTTAGAGGAGGAAAGGTTTATCCCAGCTCATAGTTTCAGAGGTTCCATTGCCCTGTCACTTGGCTCCATTGTTTCTGGGCCTGTGGGGAGATGGAGCATCATGGTGGGGAGTGTGTGATATAACAAAGCTGGCCAAGAAAGCAAAGGGTAAGAGAAAGAGCTTGGTTTTATAACAAAGCCCTCACCCCCAATTCACTATGAATCCATCAATAGATTAATCCATCAATGAGACCGGGGTCCTCATGATCCAATAACCTCCCAAAGGCCCGACCTCTGAACATTGGTGTATCAGGGACCAGGTGAAGTTCATGTGGAAAACACATGAACTTTTGGGAGACATTTAAGATCCAAACCATAACAGAGCCTTACCCCCATGTCACTATGCATGTAATAAAATGACCCTAAAGTTTACTTTTTTTGCCTTTGGTTAAGACCCATATAAACTTTTCTGTATCTGACAAAGAGAGCAAATGACAGCTACAGAAGCACACAGCCTCTACCATGAAGAAGGTCACCTGTCTGGGCCACCAGGGTTCATGGGTGCTGGTGGCCTCATGACAGATGAGGGCTGAAAGCTGGTTGGCCCATGACAGCTGCCTGGCTTGATGGACACACGGGTGGGACCTTGATGGATGAATGCAGATTGTTTGTAGATGAATCCTACCGAGTTGGAGGACTTGTTCAATGTTGTTTATTTTGTTGGCGGTGGTGAGACACTTTGGGAGTTTTCTGATGAATGGAGAGTCATCGAGGAGACTCATTATTTCGTTCTTATGACTAATAGCAAACATTATATAAACAAAGACTGATGTTTAGGTTGTATGAGGGTAAAACCTGGGTTTAACACTTTAATTAAGTACTTAAATGGAACTATTGTTGTTGTTGTTAGGTGCTGTCAAGTCGGTATCCGACTCATAGCGACCCTCATAGGGTTTTCAATGGCAGACTGTTTTCGGGATTGCCTTGGGAGTGGATTGCCAAGTCCTTCTCCCTAAATGGAACTATGGGACTAACAAAATGTCATCTTGTCTTATCCAGCCATCCATCCATTTATTCATCCTCCCATCCGTTCATCATCCATCTTTTCCATCTATCTTATCATTCTGTCCATCCATTTATCCATCTTATCCATCCATATGCCCATCCATACATCTGTTCATTTAATGCCACTCAATACATTTTTCATGTCATACCTATCAAACTCCCAGGTACTGTACTTGATGTGTGAAATACGAAAGTACATGGTCTGGCTCTGTTCTCATGGAGTCAATCTTTTTTCTTTACTTTCTGAGACAGGGTCTCGCTAAGTTACTCAGACTTCCTCTGGTCTCGAACTTGCGATCTTCCTGGCTCCGCCTCCCAAGCTGCTGGGCTTACAGGCGAGTGCCACCACACCCAGCTATGGAGTCAATCTTGTATTCTGATAGAGACACGGAGACAGGATGGAATCTCCTCAGTAGATCAAGTGATGCCTCAGGACCTCACAGAGGAGTAGAATTGGTCTGACTCACCCTCAGGAGCTCATGGTTATGAGAGGTTATCCTATAGCTCACTGTCCCCTGAACCCAGATCAAAGCGCTCCCTCCCCCACAGAACTCTGCTCCAGAAGGAAGTCATATGACCATTTCCTGTAATGAGTTCACTGGGGCAGCCCACCTACACACGCAGGACATGATTCTTGTAGGTGATAATAGGGGGTGAATTTCAAAATACCTTCGTTTCTTACAACTTATGTGGTTTGGGGTTTTCTTAAATAAGACAGCACAGACCTAGATATTGCAGGTTGTTGTGGTTCTGGAAGACACGTGTGGCAGGGCCAAGGATACAAGACAAATACTCTTGATATCAGGAAAGTTGTGTCCCTTACACTGCGGCAGGGGCTTGTGACATACAGCTTCCTTTTTCTGTTTTCTTTTCAGGATTCCATATGAGATATATGACTTTCCAGCTCACTTCTGAGGTTTGCCTATATTGAAGGGCCAACGCTCTTCATTCTAGTTGTTGTTGTTCTTGGGTGCCATCGAGTCGGTATCTGACTCATAGCGACCCTGCATACAACAGGGAAAACACTACTGTCAGTGCTTCTCTGCTGTTCATAGGGTTTTCAATGGCAAATTGATTTTTGGGAGGGGGTTGCCAGGTCCTTCTCCCAAGCCTACAGCTTATGGTGTTCCCAGGCTGTCTCTCATCCAGGTTCTAACCAGGCCTGACCCTGCTTAGCTTCCAAGATCTGATGGGATGGGATGCCACAGGGCTACAGCTGCAGGCTTCTTCATTCTAAGACCTCCCTTATATGGGACAGATGGGCTGGGCTACCATGCCTGTTGCTGGAGTCCCATTCAAGAAGCCCAAGTTCTAATTGACTCTCCTGTCTTAAAGCTTCTTCCTGTATCTGAGTAAAGAGAATGGCCTTGCCAAGTCTGCTCAGTGAAGAGGCAGGAGGAACCTTTCAATGAGATAGAAAAACGTTAATTATGCAATATCAAGTGACAAAAAGCTGATCATAAACACAATATATACAGCTGGATACAATTTTATGTGAATGGAATATTATAATACCATATATCAAAATGCTAACTGTTGTTATATTTTTATAGTTTATGTTTTATGTTTTACATAAACTATAAAAATTGGATCTGATTCCTTCTGAGTCTTCTTTGGTAGCAGGCATGAGGTGCTAGTAGAGGTTTATCTTTTTGTCTATGGATATATAATTCTGGCCTGAGAGTGTAGCTCAATGGTAGAGCATTGGCTCAGCATGAATGAAGGCCTGGATTGGATTCCCAGCATTTCAATAAACAAAAACAAAAACAAAAAACCATATAATTATCCTAGCACTGTTTTGTTGAGAAGACTCTCCTTTCTCCATCAAATTGTCTCTGAACCTATGTTAAAAGTTAATTGACCATGTTTGTATGATTCTACTTCTTGACTCTTTTTTTGATTCATTGGTCTATTTGTCTCTCTTCAGGCAAATACCACGTGATATTAATTGTTGTGGTTTTATAGTAATTCTTCAAATCAGATATGGGAGTCCTCCAATTTTATTCTCCTTTATTTGTTTTAGATTTGCTGAACTATTTCAGACATCTGATGTTTGTGGACATATGACACTTGTCTCCTTATATTTCATTATGCAGTGACATCACTGTAGTTCTTAATGCTAACAGTTATTCATTATTGTTCTGTAATTCTTGGTCCCTCTCCGCATTTCTGGGAGCAATTGTCTTGGAAATTCCTTGTTTTTCTTTTCTTTTCTTTTCTTTTTTCTTTTCTGTTTTTCCTTCCTTCCCTCCCTCCCTCCCTCTCTTTCTCTCTCTTCCTGCCTTCCTTCTTTTCTTTTGTCTGTCTGCCTTTCATTCATTCATTCATTCATTCTTTCTTTCTTTCTTTCTTTCTACTGTATTGGAACAGGGTGGGGGTTGTTGAACCCAAGGCTCACACATACTTTGCAAGTGTTCTACACTGGACTGCACCCTTAACCCCCCTTTTTTAAATTTTTTATTTTGGAGACAGGGTCTTGCTGAGTTATGCAGGCTGCCTCTGGCCTTGAACTCGTGATCCTCCTGCCTCCACCTCCTGAGTCGCTAGAATCACAGGTGAGCACCACTGTGTCCGGCTCTCCCTACCACTCTTCTAGAAGAAAACAATATTGCTGAGCAGTGCATCACCACCCAAGATGGCTGTCCTTACTGCTTCTTGTCACTACTGCTGTGGCAGAGGCTCTGTGGGGTTCTGCCCCCCAAAATCCCAGAAGGAGCACATAGTTTCTACTGATATGTAAACTTTAATTCCATCACAACAGACTAGTTGGGCCAGCCTCTATTTGCTCATATTTTGTTCTCAAATAAAATTCAGTGTATTAAAATGGTGGAAATCAAATCTCAGTTTTATCCCTAAATTGTTTCATGGTCTTGAGCTTTCTCTCAGCATCCAATTAACTGTTCTTATGAATCCTGGCAAGTGCAACCAGAGTGCTCCTTGGAAGCAAGAATGGCCAGACAGCATCTTACATATTTCGGACATGTAGTCAGGAGAAATCAGTCCCTAGAGAAAGACATCACGTTTTGGAGAATGGCAGGTCAACACAAAAGAGGAAAACCCTCCACCAGATGCATTGACACAGTGTCTGCAACAATGGGCTTAAACATAAATAAGATCGTTTGCCTGGCACAGAATCGGCAAGTGTTTCGATCTGCTGTACATAGGGTTGCTATGAGTTGGATTCGACTGGACAGCACCTAACAACAACAACATGAGTCCTGGCATTCAGATAATAAGCAGCAAATAGTACCCTAAGAGTAAATGACAAATGCCCCTTAAGGTGACT
>VMDO01009699.1:0-75763 GCA_007922755.1 Pedetes capensis
GTGCTAGCCTCATACAATCTTCTTGCCTCAGCCTCCCATGTGCTGGGATTACAGGAGTGTGCCATCATGCTTGGCTTTCTTTGTGGCTTTAATTCAACCTCACTGTCTCTACCTCTTGCCTCCAGGGCAGAAACTTCCCTTTCTATTCTGTCATCACCTCTCCTTCCTCTTTTCTCACTGGAGAAACTTAAATTTCAGAACCAGAGAAGGCCAAAGACCTTCTGGTGGGGTCTCTGAGGCATCCCTCTCTATTTGGTACGCTCTCTCTCAGATTGGCTTTCCAGTGGGATTCCCTCTCCCTTGCTCCCCACTCCTCTTGCCCAAGGATGTCATCCTTAATTAAGTCCACCTTTCCCCAGGGAAGGGAATCAGGGGGCTGAGGTAGAGGGTCCCATGTAGACTTTGCATGGAGCCTCATTACACGGTGACTTCCTCCTTAGTTGGCTCAAGCTCTTTCTTATGTAGTTTGGGAGACTGAGGCTGACACATGGGAAGGGCTTTGCCCAAGACCCCATACAGAGTTTGCAGAGAGTCAGTGCTGGCTTTCCCAGTACACCTCCTTCCCCTCCTCCTTGCCTTATTCCCCATCCCACCCAAACCAGGAGACTTCTACCACCAAGATCCTCATAATGTGGCCCAGACCATGGAAACTATTGGCTACAATAATTGTTTTTGGTTTTGGTTTTGGTTTTGGTGTTTTGAGACAGGGTCTGGCTGTGTAGGTCATGCTGTTCTGAAACTCACTATGTAGACCAGGCTGGCCTTAAACTCAAATTGATCTTCCTGCCTCATAGCCTTTGGATTGCTGGGATTACAAGCATGCACCACAATGCCCGGTTAGATTAGACCATGTGTAAAAGGGTATGATGTCCTAGCAGCTGTACCATTTGCAAGGATATTCACTATGAGGGAAGTACTGACCACCCATCAAGCCATTTGTCTCAGTGACAGCTGGGAAGCAGATGGCTGCCGAGGACCCCATTATTCCCTTTCTTCCCACCTAGCATCTCCTATCATAGCTACCTGCTTCCTACCTGAAGAGTAGAATTAGACTCCAAGATACCCAACCCTTATTTTACAAAGGCACACAGGCCCACTCCTGACAATTTTAGGACCTAGGACAAGTAAAGAGGAGGCCCTCAGCCCACAACACTTGCTCTCTTCTCTTCCCACCCCATAGCCTGTACTGTGAGGGCCTGTGGACACATATGGGGACCCCCAATCATCATGTCCAAGCTCCACCCACTCCCCCTACTAGTCCCTTGCATGCTTTCCCCATCACCCTTTGGCCATCCTGCAGGGTTTGGGGGCAGTGGACTTGGGGAAAAGGTCAGTGAAGGGCCTGGACACACTTTGTGCAGGAGACCCAGGGAGGAGAGTGTAGGTGGGAGGTCCAGAAGGGATGCAGACTCTGGGCAGGTCTCACCTATGTAGAGAAGACCCACTGCCCCTGTGCAGGGGTGTTCCTCATGCCTCAGTGTGCACACACATGGGGAGATCTGCATGTATAGCAAGCTGTCGGGCACATGGCCACTGCGGGCAGAGGACCACAGCAGAGGCAATGAGGGTTACAATGCCAGAGGCAGCCTGCATAACTTGCCTGTCAGCCTCAGTCTCCCAAACTACATAAGAAAGAGCTTGAGCCAACTGAGGAGGAAGTCACCGTGTAATGAGGCTCCATGCAAAGTCTACATGGGACCCTCTACCTCGGCCCCTGATTCCCTTCCCTGGAGAAAGGTGGACTTAATTAAGGATGACATCCTTGGGCAAGAGGAGTAGGGAGCAAGGGAGAGGGAATCCCACTGAAAAGCCAATCTGAGAGAGAGCGTACCAAATAGAGAGCCCCAGGTCCAAGGATGGGCAGAAGCTACCTTAGTGGCCCAGATCTCCTTTGCTATCTATGGGTGAGATGAGGTTCTTCAGAATGAGGCAGATAGTTCAAGAAACAGGAAGTCACTGTAAGGGCTACCGGGTCTCAAAGCTGTGCTGTGCTTTGCATTCATTCATTCACCCATTCATTTACTTTTGAGACAGCCTGTCTATGTAGCCCAGGCTGGCCTCAAACTTGTGATCCTCCTGCCTCAGCATCCTGAATGCTGAGGTTACAGGTGTGCACCACTGCACTCAGCATGTGCTTTGCTTTATTTGTTTGTTTGTGTTTATGGCTCCTTCTCACTCCTTGTCCTCTCAATTGCCCAGATGGGCAGTGACCTGGATGTGGGTAGACTTGTCCTTCCTGCCTCCAAGTCCAGGCCCTTTGCTGCCTTGCTGTGAGCACCCACAGACCTCTCAGAGGCACAAGAAGGGAATCTGGCCATTTCCTGGGTCCATGCAACTTTGCCAGTGAAATCAAGCCTCCTATCAAGAGCTAGAACCATCCAAGGTGGCATATGGAAGTATTCAGAGGTGGGGAGCTGACAAGCCCCCCTCCAGAGGGCTTCTATTCCCTGGATCTCATTTTACATCCTAGAGATTATAGGTTGGGGTTTAGCTCAGTTGGTAGAGCAATGCTCCGTACTCTCTGAGGACCTGAGTTCAATCCCAAAGCACTGCAAAGATGAGAGGCCCTGCACTGAAAACAATCCCGAGACAATCAGTTATTTCAGACCCGACTCACCTAACAACAACAGTAGAGAATTACAGTACTCAATTTGTTCTCACAGTGTTTGCTGACACAGTCAAGCTTCCTTCCAGCTATTCTGGGCCCCTGGCAGTAAGATCTGACAGGCAGGCTAAGAAGCCAGGACAGGGGTGAGGAAGTCAGGGTTTCTCTCTTCTTTTGTTGTTCCAGGGGTCTTAATGAACAGAATTTATATATAGATTTTTTTACTTTCCCCCAGAGTCACTGGGCATCAGTACTCAATGTGCTCTCATACAATTCTCTCACTTTGAAGGCGAGGAAACTAAAGCCTAGAGAGGGTGGTGACTTGCCCAGAGTCCTACAGCAATTTAGTACACAGCTGCAGCTGGGCACAGGTATGCTCACTCCAGTCCAGCTCTGTCCCTGCCTCAAGGGCCTCTCTACTAAATCCACTGCTCATTGACAAATATGCAGGTTCCATTATAGCCAGTAGCAGCCAAAGAATAGAGTCATGGTTAATGAAATATAAGTAGAAGCCATAGGAGAGAGGTTTCCTAGAAAGACTTGTTAGAAATGTCTATCCTTAGACTCTGCTCTGGGTTACCTACTTAGAGGACCTCAAATCTCTCCCCCCCTTCTCTCTGTCTCTCTCTGTCTCTCTGTCTCTCTGTCTCTCTGTCTCTCTCTCTGTCTCTCTCTCTCTCTCTCTCTCTCTCTCTCTCTCTCTCTCTCTCACACACACACACACACACACACACACACAATTTCATAACAAATACAAAGATGGTCTCTATCATTTGAGATCAGGTCCTCAATACTGACAAGGTGCAGTTCACACCTTAAACATCTGTTCTTACTAACACCATCCAGACCCCAGGAAAACACTTCCACCTCTCTTGCCCTATGTCCTTGAAACATACTGAGCACCCTTGTGCATGATCACATTGAAGAAGGATGCTGCTCAGAGAACAGGAAGGATTCGAGTGGTAGAAGAGAGCTTGGGTAATAGAAAAACACAAGATACCTTGTTAATTCCTTCCCAGCACACATCACAAGGATGATATTCTTACACAACAAGATAGCATTTCCCAGTAGTGCTAAACGTCTATTTGCTTGCTTCTCTCCAAGTTCCAATCCACTGTTCTGAGGTCCTCACTAATAACCAGGCATTCACAGGAATTGTACATGCAGCTGAAGAACATCTTGCCATAGTCAACAATTCATGTTACTCTTGAATCCATATATCTCTAAGCCCAGACAGAATATGTATGAAGTATGATATGAAATCTTTGTATTGGTAATCACACTGATGTTGAATGGTAAAATGTCAGGTTTTATTTTCATAAAAATACTTCATAAGATTTGTTTAACTAAATTTTTAAAAATTAGATAAAATTTAGCTTTAGTTTTATTTAACTAATTTGCATTTTACCTCTTATTTATTTATTTATTTATTTGTCTGTGCAGAGGATTGAACTCAGGGTCTCATTCATGTGAGGCAAGTGCTCTATCACTGAGCTGCAGCCTCAACACCTGTACTTTCCTTTTAACTTGTTAAATAATTATGACTTCTTTAGAAGAAAAATAACACCTCCAGAAATTGTATATTAAAGATAATTTTAATTATTTGATTTCTATATTCTCTTTAAATTACACTTCTTGAAAATATATTCAAATTCCATACACTTCCACAGAAATTGCATTTGTCTTTTTAATCCTTTACATGAAGGGGTTAGCAATCTTTTTCTTAAAGAGCCAGAAGTCATTATTTTAGGTCATATGGTCTCCATCACAACTACTCAACTCTGCCACTGTAAAATGAAAACAGACATGGCGATATGTAAAAGAATGAATAGAACTTTATTTACAAGAACAGATGGTTGGACCTGCAGGCTATAGTTTGCCAATCTCTGCTGTGGAGCATTGCTGTTAACAGAATAAAAACTTATGAAAATCTTGATGATAATATAATTATTGAATTTTGCTGAGATGATAGAAAAACAAAGTGTCTGGGATAAATATATAATGACTTACAAATTATGTGCATTTGGGGTTTATTATTCATTCAGACCTTGCTAGTTCATCAGCAGAACACCCAGATTCATTCAGTCATCATTAAATTCAATTGTCTTTGGTACTTTGATGATTTTTAGTTATATAAAAGTTATAGCTTGACATGCATTTTTGCCTTTGTCATTTTGAGGGGGTATTTGACAAGACAAGATGAGAATATGTCATTTATTATTCTGTTGGCTTGAGTTATAACCTTTAAATATATAAGCATATGGTGGCTATGCCTTCACTTTTACTGGGCCTGCAAAGATCAGGAGTGGCCTGAGCCTTTTAGGAAGGGACAAGCTTGGCTGGAATGACCTTGGGACCTTGACTCATAGTCATGGCAAAGACATAAACTAGACAGCAGATAGTTAGGCCTATAGTAATAGTAATAGAGTTACTAACATTCCCTGGGTGGTCATAAGACCCACAGAAGACCTCCACAAGACCCTCCTCTAAGGTACCAATCACCACCCACTCGTGCCCCAGACACTAGTAATGCTAAGTTATAGGAGAAGTAAACAATTGGCTGGCGGTGGGACTCTTTGGTGAGAACTCTTCAGAGTGCTTCTCGGTGGCACTGCATATAAATGCTGTCCACTGCTGTCTGTTAGCATTACACCCCTATGAGCAACCCCAGTAAATTCATGATTCACCAAATTTAACTTAATCTGATCCTTCCTTTGGTCTATATGTGCCCTCTTGATTTCTAAGGGTGAATGGATGTTCTCTTTATGTCTTCCCAGAGAACGTAATTCACCCAACAGCTGACTTTCCATTTGACCTTTTTGACTTTCCTCCTTCCCATCCTTCTCCCTGGAACATGGACAGGATGCTAAGAGTTTGGCCACCATCTTGTGACCGTGAGGAAGAAGCCAAAAGAATGGTAGAAACTTAGGCCCGACTGTCCTGAATCCTCAAACCCAATTCAGAAGCCACCCACCCTACACCCTCACCACGTAAGGAAAGTAAATCACTATTGGTTAAGTCATGGGTCTGGAGTCTAGCTTAGTTGGTAGAGTGCTGCTCTGTGCTCTCTGAGGCCCTGGGTTCCATCCTCAGCCACAAAATGGACCATAAAAATGGGAGAAGGACATAATAATCCACCCCCAAATAAATTTCGAAACAATCAGCCATTGAAAACCCTGTGTGAATAGCAGAGAAGCACTTACATAGTGCTGATAGTGTCTAGTGTTGGGAAGTGTTTCATTCTGTTATAGACAGGGTCACTATGAGTGGGACCCCAGGTCCCACAGCAAGAACATTTGGTTAAGTCACTGTTATTTGCATTTCCTGTTGCAAACAGCTAAACACAAATTCCAAGACACAAATTCCAGTGGGGAGAGGGGCATGCTCTCACTCCACAGCTTTTCTGATATAT
This sequence comes from Pedetes capensis, assembly GCA_007922755.1. Taxonomy (NCBI): domain Eukaryota; kingdom Metazoa; phylum Chordata; class Mammalia; order Rodentia; family Pedetidae; genus Pedetes; species Pedetes capensis. The sequence goes on from VMDO01009699.1 coordinate 6,018, forward strand.
CCTTCTCAGCCCCCATGGCACCACATAGTTATTCATTCATTTATTCATTCACTAAACACTCAAGCGCCTATTCTGTGTCAGGGCCCATCATAGTGTTGGGTCTGCTGTGAGGAACTAGAGAGGAATACGGGGTGGGATTGTAGGAAGATGCTCACGGCCTCAAGGATGGATACTGTGATAGTTAACTCTGACTGCCAAGTTGATTGAATCAAGAAATGCCTACGAGATTAGTAAAGCACACCTGTGGGAATTTCCAGAGGCAATTGGATCATGAGGGATATGATCCAACTATTGAGTTTAGTTCACTGATGGATGCAAAATTTGAACAGACTATTGGGAAGCGGTGTAAATTGTGAAAGATGGGGACTGTTAGGAGGAAGTGGTTTGCTGGGGCTGTGTCTTTGAAGGGTGTTCCATCCTGGCCTACTTCTGTCTCTCTCTGCTTCCTGGCTGCCATGAAGTGAGTGACCTCTACCATATGTTTGTGCCACCATGATATTCCGCCTCACCACCACCATGATGTTCTACCCAGAATCAACAAAGCCAAGGACTATGGACTGAAACCTCTGCAACCATGAACAAAAATACCCCCCCTCTAAATTTATTATGTCAGGTGTTTTGACGCAGCAATGCAAAGTCAGATAACACAGAAATGATGGTAGTAGATCGTTGACTTTCCTACAGCATGGGGAAGACATAGGCCCAGGCACAGCATCAGAAACTCAGACCAACAATGGCTTAAATAAAAGGCAAGTTAATTTCCATCCTGTGTAAAGTTGGAGCTAGGATGAGTAGCTTTGGAGCCATAGGAGAAATATAGTCTTTCCGCTGGGCCATGAGGAATCTGTACATGAAGCAGGAGGTAATTGTTCAAATATAACAAAGAAACACTGCCTGGTTTCAAGTTGAGAAAGGTGTGCATCAGGGCTGTATACTTTCACCATATCTCTTCAATTTATATGCTGAGCAAATAGTCCGAGAAGCTGGACTTTATGAGGAGGAATGAACGAGGCATCAGGATTGGAGGAAGATTCATTAACAACCTGTGTTATACAGATGACACAACTCTGCTTTCTGAAAGTGAAGAGGATTTAAAACATTTACTGATGAAGATCAAAGATCATAGCCTTCAGTATGGATTGTGACTAAACATCAGCAAAACAAAAATCCTTACAACTGGGTCAGTATGCAATTTCACAATAAATGAAGAAAAGATTGAGGTTGTCCATGATTTTGCTTTACATGGTTCTACAATCAACGCCCATCAAAGTAGCAGTCAAAAAATCAAAAGACACATAGCTTTGGGAAAAGCTGTGGCAAAAGACCTCTTTAGCATATTGAAAAGCAAAGATGTCACATGGAAGACAACTCATGCCTGACTCATGCCATGATATTTTCAGTTGCATCAGATGGTTGTGAAAGCTGGACATTGAACAAGGGACACAGGAGAATTGATGCTTTTGCATTATGATGCTGGAGACAATTATTGAATATACTACAAACTGCCAAAAGAACCAACAGATCTGTCCAAGAAGAAGTGCAACCAGAGTGTTCTTTGGAAGCAAGGATGGCTAGACTGTGTCTTACATATTTTGGACAAGTAGTCCGAAGGAACCAATCTCTGGAGAAAAACATCATGTTTGGGACAGTGGCAGATCAACAAACAAAAGGAAAACCCTTCACCAGGTGGATTGACACAGTGTCTGCAACATTTGGCTTAAACATAAATAAGATTGTGTGCCTGGCACAGAATCGGGGAGTGTTTCATTCTGCTGTACATAGGGTCACTATGAGTCGGACTCAACTCAAGGTACCTAATAGCAACAAAACTGGGCCAGGCAGCCAGAAAGGTGTATTAGACAGCTGTCATCACTGTAGCAGAAAAACCAACCAAAACAAGATTATGGAGGAAAAGGTTTATGGAGAGCTTGCCATTAAAGGATCAGTCTATAATACTGGCAAAGTATTATAGGGCAGGGCAGACGTGTGGGCAGGTGACTGGGTCGGTGGAAGACAATCTCACAGCATCAGAGGCAGGAAGCAGAGAGAGGGACTGGGACCTCAATACCTTCCAAAGGCCTGGCCCCAGGGAGCCACTTTTGCAAAGCCAAGAATCCCACCTCTCAAAGTTTCCATAGCTGTCACAGACAGCACCACCACCTGGGGACCAAACATTAAAGAGTATGACCTTTGGGGGACAGTTTATATTGAAACCATGACAGGTTTACTCATCAGCTCTGTAAGCTGGTTTAGTGCACTGGCACCTGAGTCAGGATTCCAGTCTAGCCTTCAGTGTCTCTAGGAAGAGCTGAAATTGTATGTCAAACCCATGGAGGCCACAAATCTTTTGAGCTTTGTGATAGGCAACTGAGTGGACCAGTCCACCTTAATGTGGCTATTTACATTCAAAGGACATGTTAACATGATACTTTTCTACCTGCATCACTCTGTTGTTGTTGTTAGGTGCCATCACGTCAGTATCCGACTCATAGCAACCCTACATACAACAGGTGAAACACTAGTGTCAGTGCTTCTCTGCTTTTCTTAGGGTTTTCAATAGCGATTGTTTTTGGGAAGTGGGTTGCTGGGTCCTTCTCCCAAGCCTACAGCACCTGGTGTTCCCACGCGGTCTCTCATCCAAGTACTAACCAGGCCTGACCCTTCTTAGCTTCCAAGATCTAATGAGATCCGATGCCACAGTGGTATGGCTGCAGGCTGCATCACTCTGACCTGTATCAAAAAGTTAAAAGTGTTTTCTATGCAAGCCATCTTCAATCTCACCCTGGTTCTCAGCCTCACTCCACCACTTGTTCTCCTCCCTCCTCATTATTATCATTCAACCACAAAATTTATGGCCGTAGCAAATTGCCCATAAAAAATGGGCCCTAGTAAAATATCTGTAAATCCACCATCCTTCTCCCAAGGGAGATTTAATAAAAATGAACTCAGATAAAAACACTCATTAAGAATTGAAACAAAGATTGATAGACAGTATCTAATTTATAATTAATACATGAGAAAATTATGGTTTCTTTCTCCAGGGCATTTGAAAATATTTCACTCTCATAATGTTTGACTAGTATTAAAATTATTCTCATCATCCTCATATTTTAATGATGCCCGGGGTGGCTCTTTTCTTTATACATAGAGATCATATTCCAGGTGTCTTTGGGGTTGGTCCCTGAACTGGCAAATTTCCAAATGGCTTTGACTGTGTTGACATTCTTAGTCATTACCTTTCATTTTCCTTTTGCTAGCTGACCAAATATGGGTAGAAATAATGAGAGTTGAAGGGGTTTATTTTTGACAACTCCAGCAGCTATAAATAAGCTTCTTTGACCCAATTTTAAAATGGTTACAGATTTGAAGGTATATTACCTTCTAAACCACAAAAAGAACCTCTGGATCATTAGTCACCACAAACAGAATCATTTAAGGAGAAAATTCAAGTCACTTCTGTTTGGTGCTTGTAACTCTACCTTGGCTAATGTCTTCTAGAGTTGTTGTTGTTTTGTTGCTGTTGCTGTCGTTTTCACTAAATGGGAAAAACATCAACTAACTAGGTGGCATCTAACATGCCCTGCTCCCTGCCATTACAGATGGCTCAGTTCTGTCACCTATTAAAGGTAATGATAATGGTACCTACAGCTCAGGCTTTGAGGATCTAAGATATGTTAAGTGCTTATCACAGTGCCTGGAACATAGTAAATGTCCATTAACTAATATTATTTGTTATATTGCTGTTGTTCATTAGGGAAAATCAGAGGTTTTACTCCTTCCAAAAGGCACCAGTAAGTATTGACACAGTCTCAGAGCATGTCCTCACAAATTGCCTAAGGGAAAATAGTGCCTTTACAGTGGAGAAAGTTGGCACACAACAACATAGCCAGGTGATTAAAATTGAATCAACAATGGTGTGACAGGTTGATTTCACATGCTTCCTGATGAGGTGCACTGAAAAAAAAAAAAAATCCAGCGTTACTTTGTGTGCTTCCTGCCAAGAAAGCAAAGCATGAGTCTGGATGTGAGGAGACATGGCACAAACTCAGATGGAGAAACCTGCCCCAGAATGAAAGCCCTGTCCCTTTAAAACTGCAGAGAACAGGAAAGGGCAGGACAGACTGGTGAATGGGTCCAGGTTGAAGGAGAGGAATGAGACACGCTTACTAAATGCAACAGTCATCCTGGGCACATCCCAGATCGGAAAGGCAAGAGAGACTTTGTTGGGCAAGTGGCCACCATGTGCGTTCTTTGTGCTACTGGTCTCAGCTTTTCACTAACTTTGAAATTCTTTCAGAGTGAGTTATTATCCAGAGGTATCTGGGTAGCTTTTCATGCCTTGAGGAGGCAATGGGCTCCAAAATGAAAACACAAAAATATGTATACCTGCCTCAAGGGAGTAGACAGTGGCCTGAATATACCCTGTACACTTTCTTCTGGTGACACCACGCCAACAGGAAAATAGGAGGGAGAGCACTTTCACCCTGTAGAAATCGCCCTCCCACCACTAATGCCTGGGCTGGGGTTTAGCTCAGTTGGTAGAGTGCTTGCTCTGCATGCACTGAGGCCCTCTGTTTGATCCCCAGCACAACAAAAATGGAAGAAGGACCCAGAACCCTGCTCCTGAAACAATCAGCGATGGAAACTCTATGGATGGCAGAGAAGCACTATCAGATACAGTGCCTCTTTTGTTCTGCCGTACACAGGGTCGCTATGACTATGAGTCGGATCCAACTTGACATTACTTAACAACAGCAATGACCACAAACACCTAAGAACCAAAGGCAAGGTATAAAACAATCTCTTACAGACATGGGCACAGAGGATAGGCCTGGGGTTTCAGGAAAAGATACAGGTGAGGGTTACAGCTGTCTCAGCTGACTGCCTGGAGGGAGTTTCCCAGCCACAGCACAGGGAAGGAAGTGACCTAACAGATCCTAGCAGACATGCAAACTTGAGGGCCAGATCAGAATCCAGGGAAAGAGAGGCGACTAGAATTTGCTGGGGATTTTTGGGCATGGTGGTACATGCCTGTGATCCCAGCACTAAGGAGACTGAGGCTGCAGGATCAAGAGTTCCAGCTGAGCCTGCCTATATCATGAGACTCCATCCCAAAAGAGAGAGAGAGATTAATAATAATAATAATAATAATAATAATAATAATAAAAAATAACAATAATAATTAGCAAGGGGGAGTGCCAAAGATAAGGGAGAAGAACAGAAAGAGCTCCAGAGACCCACAACAGGCTCAAGTAGGGCAGCTGGCACTTGCTCAGGATGGATGGTGTGCAGAGGAAATCAGCCATATACCAAGACTCTAGGAAACACTTAGGGTGATGAAAAAGTTTTATATCATGTCTGTGTTGGTGGCTACAGGACTGAAACATTTGTCCAAACCCACTGAATTATACACTTGAAATTGGTGTCTTTTATTGCATGTAAATTGTATTTTAATGGACTTTTAAAAAAATATGATCAAGACTCTTCTTGAAGAATCAAAGAGCAAAATCATTTAGTCTGGAGACACTCAGAAGCTACCTCCAGTGTTTGCCCCATAAATCTCTGGCCTCACTTTTCTTGGATGAGACTTTGAAGCTCTGTTGTTCACCATGTCCATTTCCTGGTCCCTGGAGCGTCTTGATAAGACCCATGGAGAGATATATGTGGAGTCTGAAGAGTTTCTCAAGTGTAGCCTTGTCCCTTTGAACTTTGGGCTCTTCCACACTCAAGAAATCCTTCCCCCATAGTTGAACTTCCCCTGTGGACACAGAATGACATAATGCAATTTTTTAGTCACCACCTCAAAATCAAATGGCTTCTTTAAGGATAATCTATCAAAGTACCTTAAATAGCTGTCCCCAACAGACATGGCCTTTGTCTTGTTGCCTTCTGTTTGGCACCTGTGCTGAGGAAGTAAAAATGTCTCCTGTGTGTAGGCTCCCAAACTCCTGCCCCAAATTTTCTTTTGACCCGTTGCTGTGATAAATTACATTAATGCACTTGCTAATACTGAGCCGGACTGGGATTTAGCTCAATGGGTAGAGTGCTGTGCTGCAGTCTCTGAGGCCCTGAGTTCAATTCCCAGCACCGCAAAAATGGGAGAAGGGCCTGGCAATCCACTCCCAAGGCAATCCCGGAACAGTCAGCCATTGAAAACCCTATGAGGGTCGCTATGAGTTGGATACCGACTAGACGGCACCTAACAACAACAACAACAATACTGAGCCACCTTTACAATTCTGTAATACAACTGACTTGGCCATAATATATTATTCTTTTAACATGTTACTGAGTTGATAACTATTTGGGATGTCTGCTTTTATGTTTTTAAACATATGACCAGTTTATTGAACAGTCCAAAGCTGGCAGGGCATAAATATAAAATGACTTTATTTTTTTGTCCAGTCATTTACCTTGAAAGGAATTCTGTCAAATCCCTCCCTCCTATCCCATAATGATATTTGAACAGATCACAGGCTTTCTGGTCACTTTCAATTTTTCTAAAGTCCAGGCCAACTTTCTAAAGTCCAGGTTACCAGTGTAACCTAAAATCATATACTAGAAAACCATGAAATGAGTGATGGCCTTGACAGCACCCTGGCCAAGTCCAAGCATGTCAAGAATACTTCCTTCTCAAAAATGCCAAGAAGATTCAGGATTCAGAATCCCACAGAAGAACTTCAGAAGCGTGCAGACCCCTATGAGCGCCTTGGCATTCTGTCCGTGGCCAGCCTGAGTCACAACAAGCTGACCCCAAGACACCTGGGAACAGCAGCTGTCCTCAGAAAAGAACCAGAAGGGGTTGGCCTTGTCCAGAAGCCTCTGTTGTAAATAGAGACAACGTACACCAACATGGCAAGGCATCCAGGGAAGGAGCTGGTTCTAGCCCACCAGCCACCTAAGTAGGGAAGCAATGAAACCCTCTGAAATGGACCATGCTGCAACTGGATACACAGCACCGACCTTCAGGAGCCTGGACTTGGGGGTCTCTGGACATTCTCCCGACTCCTTGGAGCCACACTTGCCCTGCTCACTACCCTCAAGACAGGAGGGGAAAGAATGAACTACTGATGATCCTTGAAAATATAAGGCAAAATAAAGTAAGCCAGTCTCAAAAGTGCACGCCTTATGATTCCATCCATCACAAAGTCCAGAGTGGAGAGATCTATGGCAACAGGAAGTAGATTCATGGTGACATAGGACTGGGGAGCAAAAGTGCGGAGGATAGAGGAGTAACAGCTATGAAGTACAAGGTTTCTTTGGGGGAGCGGTGAAAATGGTCTAAAATTGACTATGGGGATGGTGGCACATGTCTGTAAATTTACTAAAAACCATTGAATTTTACACTTTAAATGGGTGAATTGCATAGCTTATGAGAATTACATCTCAATAAAGCTATTTTTTTCTAAAGAGAGGGAGAAAGATGTGGAGACTCTGCCAACCAATTACAGCATGTGCAAGAAAGGCAAAGTGCTGAGGCTCACTAGGCCCACATCCTATGCTTCTCTAGGTCTGAGACAGCCCAGTTCACAAAGAACATCTGATCCATCACATGATGGAAGGTGGAAGAGCAAGAGAAGTATGTGCATGCGCACGAGAGAGAGAAAGGAGGGGAGAGAGAGGAAAAGAGAAAGGGAGGAGGCAGGCAAGAAAGAGCAAACTGGCTGCCTCAAGCCCTTTTATAATCAACATTAATCCTTTTAAGGACAGAGTCCTTGTTACCTAACCACTTCTTGAAGCTTCCACCTCCCAACACAACACGGTTACGCTGGGGGTTGTTTCTAGCACATACTTTGTGGGGGGACACATTCAAACCATAGCAGTAGGTTTTCTTTTTACTCTACATATATACTTGCAAGATTTAAAAAATTCTAATTCTTCAAACATTTTTGTGAAGTGTCTAAGTCCAATTGCAGTACTTTTTGCCTGGCACTCGTTGATCTTGCAGCTGCACATTCAGGATTTTGTGATGCTCTCTTATCTGCTGCATGATTGCTTCTCTCTGAAACACTGAGGGTCTGCTTGGTGCTGCTTTGTTCTCTGCTCTTCATATCTATAAACTTCCCTCCTGCCTTTTTCATTTCTTTATCTTTTCCTCTGCATTTTTGATGAGATTTCTCAACCTTGACCTCTGCCGCACTGATTTAATATTTTACGGCATGAATTCTGTTCCTTAATCTTACGGAGGGATTAATGGTGGGTTTTAATTTTATGATTACATTTTTAGTTTTTTTTTTACACAGTTTCCTCTTCTCATCAATTCCCTTTTCATTTATTCTCCCTCCCTCTCTCTCTCCCTCTCTCTCTCTCTCTCTCCCTCTCTCTCTCTTCATTTTATTCTGTGGCTTTTTAAGGAGTGCCTGTCCCCTTTCTGCCTGTGTTCCACAAGGCCATGTCTTCTGACCTGTGGAACAGGAAGTTGAGTAGATTTTTTCCCTGTGGACCCAGAGTTGATGCAAAGACCCAAAGTAAAGATGAGGGCTTGGCATCCAAGCCCTAGTTCGAGGGGTGCAGCCCTTGGAGACCTCGTGACTTGATCCTGTGACACCAACTCGTTGGCAGCTTCAGGCCATCCTTGGGGTGCCTAAGCAGAGAGTGGGCCCTGTAATGCTAGGAGCACTTCCAGAAAGGGCTGCCAAAGTGCCAACCCCTGGCTTTCTCCTTCCCTTAAAACTGGCAAAGGCCAGAGCCCAGGAGACACCTCTACAGGGGAAGAGCCCCAGGGCAGCCCATAGTCAACACTGTCCCCTCAGGGAACTCGCTCCTTTCACCAGCTTCACACTCTCCCTGTTCTTCAGTTTCTTCCCCAGACTTGCTCAGTGCCTCGGCTGGGGAAGAAAGAGCTTCGAGCAAATCTATAGCACCATGCTAATTGGGAAACTGCTCAGGCTCCCATGCCCTGAGGGGGTCAGGGGCCTGTTGGGCACTGCCAGGGAGGAGAAAGAAGTGAGCATCTTAGCAATAACACCTACTAGCATATTGTAATGCATTCAAATATGTCCCCCGAAGGAGTTTGCAGGCCCTCAGGGGTACAGGAAGGTCTGCGCTGAGACATTTTCTCCTAATTGCTAAACCAGACACCCAAATAGAACCCGGGGCTTGAGCTACTCATATGGGGAATTGGATCATTCCAGTTATAGGGCCAGCTAATGCCCCACTCTATACTAAGGTCTCCCAAGGTAGCTTTCCCAAAATATGATTTGCATAAAATGTTAATAAGCATTTCTAAAAACTGGGTGCCAGTTAAAATAAATTTGAGATATGATAGTAAACAGTGGCAGGTTTCTTTCCTGTAGGACTTCTTGGCAGCTTGCATGCTCATTGCCTAGTATTCAGTCAATCATCCTGCATATACTCAGCATCTATAGTGTGCTGAGTGTGATAGAAATAAGATTTCCTCCTGGTCAGGTCCATAAGAAGCTCCCAGCCAAGCACACAAACACTTCAGTACTCGGCAGCTGCAACATCACCTAGAAACAAGTCAGTAGACATCAGACTCTCTGGCCCTGCGTCTGGGCCCACTGAGTCAGAACCTGAATCGTAACACAGTTATTGAGTACACGTCAAGTCCTAGAAACCCCAGAACATGGCATTACTAGGGGAGAAGAAAAGGAAAGAAGGGCTGCCTTGGGAAGCTGGGACCCATTGCTATGGGGCCCAGGTAAAACCGTGGGCAGCAGATTGGAGAGGAACATGTTGTCCTCACTGCAGCATGGACACAGCGAACCTCTGGCCAGGAGGACTGAAGAGAGAATATTTGTCCAGGCAGGGTTTGACTTTTTGAGGAAAAGAAAATACCCAAGTAAATACTCGTCTTAAACAAGATAAAAGTTTATTCTTCTCTTATTCTCAAGAAGCCCAGCAGTGGGGCTAGGAATGCAGCTAAGTGGTAGAGCACTTGTGTAGCATGTGCAAGGCCTTGGGTTCAGTTCCCAGCACCACAAAAGTAATAATAATAATAATAATAATAATAATAATAATGAAGCCTAGCAGTACAAAGTACTGGGTTGGTATGGCATACCACAAAATCAAAAAGCCATATTCTTTCCATCTTTCATTCCCAAATTCAAATCATAGTCCAAGATGGTTGCTAGACCACCAACCAGTACGGAATGCATTCCATCAAGCAGAAAGTAAGGAAGAAGAGTGTCTCTTCCAGCTTTTAAAGGTGCTTCTTTCCCTAAGGATTATACACTATCTCTATGTCCTATTTGCTTAAATTTAATAAGATGACCACACCTAGCTGCAAGAGAGGCTAGGAAATGTCCTCTTTATTCCAGATGACCATAGGCCCAGTCAAAAATCAGGGTTCTGCTACTCTAGATCCTAGCACCTTTCAGAACTATGCATTAGGAACACTGTCATATGTAATTTGGGTCAAGGAATCAACTTTACCAATCTCTGTGATAGAGAAATTGACCAAAACAAATTTATGGGGGGAGATGTTTATTGGGGGCTTACAGTTAGAGGATTTTAGTCCATAGAGGCAGAAGGTGGGACATCAGGAAAGGCATAGCAGGGCCTGTGGCACAGAACCTCACATCTTGGTGATCAGAAGTAGAGAGCAGAGAGTGACCAGAACTGTGAGTCTGGGTAAAGAAAACCTCCAAAGGCCTGCCCCCAGGGACCCACTTCTGCAAAGGTCCCCCAATTCCATAACCTGCTAAGACAGTGCCACAAGCTGTGGACCAAGGGTCCAAATGCAATAACAGCAGACCCAGGAATGGGCACTTCCTTTGAGGGATACCAGGAGTGCAGACAGCAGGAGGGACTGCAGAGCAGACAGACACAAGAAGGCTGGAAACACCCTTGGAACATTCTCATGGAACAACCTGGGTAGATTTGAGGAGAGGCTGAAAATCCGGCAGAATCTGAGTTATTTTTATTAATATAACCTCCTTCGCATCCCCAGGGAATGAGGACTGGGGAATGGGGGTTTCACTTGTTCCAGCATCGGAGAGAATGAGACAGCTAGACACGGTCCTCCCACTCTACTATGGTTGGGAATCAGGATGACATTAGGTCACCCCATTCAGTGGTGCCAATCATTTCTCAATTTCCAAATGATGATAATAACATTAAGTTCATGGAGAGAATTTCCTGAATTTAAATTGTTTATCTATCCATTTTCCTTAAAAATCAAGTGCTTGCCACTGCTTGTCTACTTGTGAGCTGAAATTTTTAAAAATGAGTGAACAACTGGCAAGTGGCTAAATGAATATTAATGGAAACAATAAAATTGTGAGTTCACCAACTTTCCCATGAGCATGTAGTTATTACTGCATCTTGCATACATAGAACAGAGCCAGCTTTCCTATAGGTCTCTCTCTGAGGGAGAGGCCTGGGTAATGGCGTTCTAAGATCTCCCCAGGTGATTCCAATATGCAGCCAAATTTGAGAGCCAATGATTTGGAGCAGGGGTTGGCAAAGTTTTTCTGTAAAGTAAGGACCAGAAAGTTTAGGCTTCACATGTTGGCCAGGAATTCTTTGTCCCAACCACTCAGCTCTGCCATTGGAAATCAAAGGCAGCCACAGACAATCCAGAAGCCAAGGGGCAGGGCTGTGTTCTAGTCAGGTCAGCCCCATGGTGTTTGACCTATACAGTTGCACAGGGCTCACACTGAAAAAGATCCCTGTGTTTAACCTTGAATGGTCTGCTGCCACCATCTTGGAATTCTTATAGTCATGCACCATTTAACTATAGGCATACATTCTGAGAAATGTGGTGTTAGGTGATTTCATTGTGCAAACATCATGGGGTACACAAACAAAGATGGCTGCAGCATCACTAGGTATAGTAGTCATATGGTCTTATAGGACCACCATCACATATAAAGTCTATTGTTGACTAAGAAGTCATCATGAGGCGCATGATTGTGATGTTTGAACAAAGGGCCCCCCATTTCCGTACTACACTGAGCTCCACAAGTTCTGTACCTCGTCCTGGTTCCAACAAAACACCATTTAAAAAAACAGAGAGTGGGGCCAATTTACCCCATGGGCCGCAGTTTGCCCACCACCCACAGCTACAGCCTTATTCCCAAAGTGCAGAGGAGTCGGTGTGGAGCCCAGCAGCAGCAGCAGCAGCAGCGGCAGCATTACCCGTCCCATCCCTCCCAACCTGCTCCATCAGAGTCTGCATTTGAGCAAGATCCCCAGGTGACTCCCAGCACACTAATACTCCTGAGAAGGTTCAGGAATGGGGCCGAGGGATTACAGGAGGGGAGGCAAGGTGTTAGGCATGCGCGGTTCTGGAAGCAGGCTCCCGGAAGCTGTGCGTATGCCTGTGTGTGCACTTGTGCTCACAGGGACGCGTGCTCAGGTTTATGCAAATAAGCAGACACATTCTGCACCTTGGTTTGCATGAAACAAAGCCTAGCTGAACAAGAGGCTGGGGCTCGATCTCCACGTCCACGCTGACTTGCATGTTCTGTCGTCTTTTCATTCACGTGCCACTCATTCTTATGTGCAGGTACACACACACTGACCCACTTGCTTACCTGGCTGCACGTGCACATCTGCACATCCTCACAGACTCACACCTGCTTACCCCACATCTAGGACTAGGTTCTATGGCAACCCCTTCTGGGACCCCGCATGCGAGATCCCCTACCCTGAGTGACAGTTACAGGGTCCTGGCAGTGACACTCAACTGTGGTGTGTTCCATGTATTGTTTCCCCAGCCAGGACATGGCAGTCTCCACGTGCTTCTGGCTAGACTGCGGGATCTGTCCTAGAGGAAGTGCAACCAGAGTACTCCTTGGAAGCATGTATGGCTGGACTGTGTCTTACATAATTTGAACATGTTTTCGGGAGGGACTGATCTTTGGAGAAGGACATCATGTTTAGGAGAGTGCTCCCAAATGGCAGGTCAACAAAAAGAAGACCCTCAACTAGATGGATGGACACAGTGTCTGCAACAATGGGCTTGAACATAAAAAACATCATGTGCCTGACACAGTGTCGGGTAGTGTTTCATTCTGTCACAGAGTTGGACCCAACTAGATGGTACCTAACAAGACTGCTGGAACTGTGCCGCGCTTCAGCCCCCATCTGTGGCCACACATACCCTGAACAGCCTGAGACCAAGGGGATCACTGCAGTCCCTGTCACCCTGGCACTGTGGTTCCTGTCTTGGCTTGTCTCCCAGGATGTGTCACGGAACCTTCTGTTTTAGTTGGAAGGGTCTTAGAGATCATCTCTTCTGACCTCCTCAGTAAACAGAAGCAGAGACTGAGGAGCCCAGGGAGGGATAAGGATTTGCCCAATGCCACCCAGCAAGTCAAAAATGGAGGTGAACTTGGACATAAACTCTTAAGGTCAGAGCTCCTTCTAACATTAAAAGAAGTCCTGTGTCCCTGCTGGCATCCTGATCCTACTACTAGGCCTTCCTGGCAAAACTAGAGAGGGGACCACATGTGACTGTGGCTGTGAGTGGCCATGAGTACTCTGGTGATGTGCTGGCATAGTCAAGAGGGGCCAGAGGAGCGACTGACCAGCCTAGGAAGTGCCCCTCCACCATCCTGGCCTTGCACCCTCCTTCCCCATGCTGACTCTTGTCTCCCAGAGCTCTGCTCCTTGTTGTTATTGTTGTTGGATGCCATCAAGTTGCATCCTGACTCATGGCAACCCTACATACAACAGCATGAAATATTATCCAACACTGTTCCGTGCACATGATCTTTTGATGTTTGAGACCATCATTGCAGTCACTAGGTTTCTTCTCATTTTGAGTCATGCCACATCAGCAAAAGGAGGTTCCCCAGGGCTTTACTCCATTCCTGTCATTAAGGTCAAATCTACTTTGAGGAAGCAACTCTTCCCCGGTCATTTCTCAAATATCATCCAGCCTGGAGGACTCATTTTTCTGGCACTATATTTGACAGTGTTTTTCTGTTATTCATAGGGTTTTCAGTGGCTAATTGTTTTGGGAGTGGGCTGCCAGGTTCTTTTCTCTAGTCTGTCTTAGTCTGGAAGCTTAGCTTAAACCTGTCCACAATGCTTGACCCTGCTAGTATCTGAAATATCATTGGCATAGCTTTCAACATCACAGCAACACGCAAGCCCCCACTTAAAAGCTCAGAGCAAACATAGCCTGGGAGGGATTCAGCAGAGGGGCAGACAAGGGAGGCAGGCAGAGCACCCACACTCCTTTTCTAAAAACAAAATGTGGTTCAGTCATTCCACAATTTATTTTCTTCAGTCCTCATCCCTGCTCTGCCTCCTGCCAGATCTGCCCATTTTCTTTGCCTGGTGTCCAGACCCATGATAGGCTGGCAGGTGCCAAGTGGAATCAGTGCTGGGCTGTCACTCACATCACACCCAAACCCCACCATGGCTACCTAGTGTAGGGCAGAGGGAACTTGGTGAGCGGCTCCCAGCCCTGAGCAGCTGGGCTTTCTGGAAAGAGCCAGAAAAGCGGTGGCTCCCCTGGAGGGGGAGGCTTCAAGGATTTAATGCAGCAGGTGCACAGGCCTGGGGCCGAGAGCATTCTGATCAATAATTTGCTGAATGGGGCAGAAATGCAAGTAGGGAGAGTCAACAGAAAAACCATCAAGGCAGGAGGAGGGCAGAGCCCCGTGAAGGTAGCCCAGGGCCTAGGAGCACTCTGGTTGGTAGTCCTCAGGGCTGAACTTCCAGAAACAAACATGTAAGGAACAGCAGAACCTGTCCTTAGTACCAAGGAAGAAAGTGAGACCCAGACAGAGAAGCAGACATGCCGAGGCCACACGACATGCAGAAGCAGTGTGAACACAGAATCTCAGACCGCTCGGGTCTGATCATGCCTCATTGTCTGTGACTTCCAAAGTTCCAGCTGGGCATCAGAAAGTCCACTGGTGAGCGACAGTGTGAAGGAGGCACTGTTCTCTGCAGGGAGGCTGGTCCTGGAGGGACCCGTGGCTACAGTGCCGAGAGGCCACCCCCTCTAGACCACCTCCTTTTGCGCAGAGTTGGGTGGGATGGGGGGATGACAATGCCTCTCTAGTCTCTGAGCAGGCGGAAGCCCCTGGAGGCAACAAGAAACTTCGGTTCCTATTTGCTGCTGAGTGTGTATTTGGACAAGAGAATTATCTTGGGAGAGAAGAAGCAATTATATTTAGTATTTACTGTCCTATACATGATTCAGTTGAAAAAGAATGTCACCTTTGCTGTAAATATCAATTGTAATAAGGGAAATGCTTCTATACACAACAAAATTCTTAGTCTCAGCACACACAAACATTAATTAATTATGCTGCTGCTCCATTTTCTCCATCACCCCCAATCCCAATTCAACAGGAGGCCATGGCCAAAGAATCTCTATTCTTGAAGGGAGAGGAACCAGCCCTTGGGGAGGGGGAACAGAATACCCCCTAACTTCCTGGGGTCATTGCAGCCAAGGCCCATACCTGCTGGAAACAAGTCACCCCAGAGGACTAACAGAGGGGATGGTGCCAAGGGTCAGGCAAAGACCTCACCTGCCCAGTTCAACACAAGTATCAATAAGGAGACCCAACATATTGCTTCTGTCTGCCAGGACTCAGTTTCCCCATTTGTATAATAATGGGGGGGGGGTTGTTCCTCTCTGGATTTGATGTTCTGTGACTACAGCATTTGGAACAGGGCTGGCAAACTACAGCCTTCAGACTAAACCAGGCCCTCTGCTATTTTCAGTGGACCCATGAGCTAAGAATTGTGTTTATATCTTTAAAGGGAGAAAGAAAGAGAGAGAGAGAGAGAGAGAGAGAGAGAGAGAGAGAGAGAGGAAAAAGAAGAAAAGAAGGAGGAGGAGGAGGAGGAGGAAGAAGAGGAGGAGGAAGAGGAGGAAGAGGAGGAGGAAAAAAGAGGAGGAGGAAAGAGGGACGAGGAGAAGGAGGAAGAGGAGGAGGAAGAGGAGAGGAAGGAAGGAAGGAAGGAAGGATGGAAGAAGGAAAGCTATGTGGCAGACCACATGTGGCCTTCAGGGCTTCAGATGCTCACTGTCTATCCCTTTACAGAAAAAGCTTGCCAACCCTTGCTCTTGATAAAGTTTGATCTGTGCTGCTGTCCTATTTGAGGTCATAGGGTTCTCTGGAACTCTTCAATAAATAGGACTTATCAGTAGCTATGCAAATTCTGCCACCTACACTGTCTTGTGAGCTCCAGGAAGGCGTATCCACAGTGCCCTCCTCAACCTTAACGCACAGCAGACCTTCTGATTATGGGCTGAACAACTGAGTGAATGACATTTGCACTTCCCGCATCCTCACAGCTGGAGTGCAGCTCCGCTCAGGCTGAGCAGTCACTTCTGCAACACGCGGGTGGTAATCATCTGTTATTTCACCTAACCAACTATCACTGAGTGTGCCACTTGACAAGGCTCTGTGCGAGGCAGGTGCCCAGGCTGGCTCTGCCCACCAGGAGCTCACCATTCAATAACAAAGATCCGACACAGACACAGATAACTACAACACAAGACAGGCCATGATTTGTGCCCCAAAAGGAAGGCAGAGGAAGCTCAAGGCACACATAAAAGGAAGGAGCAATTAAATCTGAATGGGATAAGCATTCCACTAGAAAAATTGGCAAAATCAGACAAAGACAATTCCTGAAAGGGAATATACTCTAATAAAACCAAGTATATGGGAAAATCTTCAGCCTGACTAGTAGCCAGAAAAATGCTAATAAAAATTATGAGATCTCTTTTTACGATTATGAAAATAGTAAAAAATCTATTTGGAGTTATAACTCCCAGGCTCACTGGCACAATGAAATGGCTTTCTCTACCCACCCCCTCTACAGTGGGGTGGGAGCAAAGTTGAATAACTCTTCGAAATCAATTTGGCAATAATGTCAAACATCATGAAAATGTACAAACTTTATGAATTAGTCATCCACTTCTAAGAATTGGTCCAAAGATCATTTAAAATGAGGAAAGAGGTTTTTCTGTTAATACAGGGGACTACTCTGGTAGCAGTTATGTGAGAGCGATATAAAGTCTTACCATGACATTATCTTTCCACATTTGTTTTCTGCCTGAGCTACCTGGTTATTTAGAGATCACAAATATCAGTAAAATGTGGCCCTGCCCCTTTGCTTTTCAGAAGGGTTCTTCTCAGAACAGGGCAGGTGCCATACGGCCACTAGTGAAGCTCAGGTCTGATCACTGGGTGTACTCTGCCCCATAGACAGGGAAAGCAGAGGAGGCCAGTGTGCTGCTGGAGAGAAGAAAGAAGGCAGCTGGCACAAGACACAGAGCTATTGCTTGGCATCTGCATCTTTGTTCCATGGTCCCCAAGACCCAGCCATATGTCCAACCTTGGCTTCTGTGAGGTGCCCCGATGAGCTCTGCACAGCCTCTTTATTGCCAAAGCTCTTTTAGGTGGAGTTCTATCACTTACAGCCATTACCAGTATAGATGGTCCTCAACTTTACCATGCTGCAAAAGTCACAGGAATTCAGTAGACACTGCACTTCTAATTAGGAATTTTGATTTTTTTCTTGGAATAGCAGTACGCAGTAAGATACCGTTTCATGATGTGGGGCAGCAGCAGCAAGCCACAGTCAGCCACAGGGTCAGGAGGAGAGACAACTGGCACTGTACGGTGCACTGCATCACTGAGCTAGGATACCCAGTAGGGTAAGTGAATGAGATGCATTTTCAACATTTACCCAGATATAATACCATCCTCCCCCCACACGTTTGTCAGTTTGCTATACTACGGGGGCTTGCATGTTGCTGTGATGCTGAAAGCTGTGCCACCGGTATTTTGTATACCAGCAGGGCCACCTATAGTGGACAGGTTTCAGCTGAGCTTCCAGAATAAGACAAACTAGGGAAAATGATCTGGCAGCCCATCCTCAAAACAATTAGCCATAGAAAACCCTATGAATAGCAGACAAACACTGTCAGATATAGTGTCATAAAATGGCCCCCCAGGTTGGAAGGCACTCAAAAGATGGCTGGGGAAGAGTTGCCTCTTTAAAGTAGAGTTGACCATAAAGACAGGAATGGAGTAAAGCCCCAGAGACCTCCATTTGCTGATGTGCCACAATTGAAAATAAGGAAGAACAACTGTAAACATCTACTAATAATTGGAATGTGGAATGTATTGCAGTATGAAACTAGGAAAATGGGAACTCGTCAAAAGGGAAATGGAGCACACAAACATTGACATCTAGGCATCAGTGAGCTAAAATGGACTGGCATGGGCCAATTTCCATTGGATAATCATATGATCTACTATGCTGGGAATGACAGCTTAATGAGAAATGGGGTTGCATTCATCATCAAAAAAGACATCTCAAGATATGTTCTGAAGTACAATGCTGTCAGTGATAGAATGATATCCATATTCTACAAGGAAGGCCAGTCAATATAACTATTATTCAAATTTATGCACTTACCACTAAGCTGACATATGAAGAAAGTGAAGATTTTTACCATCACATTGAAGATGAAGGTGCGCCTGACTCATGCCATGGTATTTTCAGTTGTATCATATACTTGTGATAGCTGGATGATGAATAAGGGACATAGGAGAAGAACTGATGCTTTTGAATTATGGTGCTGGAGATGAAAATTGAATATACAATGGACTGCCAAAAGAACTAACAGATCTGTCCTAGAAGAAGTGCAACCAGAGTGCTCCTTGGAAGCAAGGATGGCTAGACTGCATCTTACATATTTTGGATATGTTATCAGGAGAGACCAATCCCTGGAGAAGGACATCATGTTTGGGAGAGTGACAGGTCAATGAAAAAAAGGAAGACCCTCCACTAGATGGATTGACACAATGTCTGCAATAATGGGCTTAAAAATAAAAAAGATCATGTGCCTGCACAGTATTTTGGAGGGTTTCTTTCTGTTGTATACAGGGTCATTATGAGTTGGGCCTGACTTGATGGCACCTAACAAAAACAATATCATTGTTAGCCAAGGAGCAACTGCACACAATTACTACAATCTTATAATGGAACTGTGCAGAACCATTAAAAATGGTGGTGTTGTAAAGCAATATGGGAAAAAGTCTTTTGACCTAATAAAGGTTAAAATATCAGATACAACATTCGTGTGTGCTACATGAATCAAGTCCACAGCCATAGGACCCTAGCATTCGATTCTGCCTGATCTCAGAAGCTAAGCAGAGTCAGCCTGGTTAGTCACTGGTTAGGAGTCTGTCTGGGAATACCAGGTGCTGCTGGCTAAAGAGAAGGGGCTGGCAAATCACTCCCAAAACAATCTACCATTGAAAACCCTTTGAATAGCAGAGAAGCAGTGACATAGTGCTGAGCATGACACAGTATTGGACAGTGTTTCTTTCTGTTGTACATAGGGTCAGTATGAGTAGGACCAGACTTGACGGTACCTAACAACAGCAACACGTGGATCAAAATATGTGCACAGAAAAATCAGAAAGGAATATACTAAAATGATAATTGTGCAGCTATGGATGTGATTATTTCCTCCATTCCCATACTGTTGCATTGCTTTTCTTAAACTTGGGAAAAATAATTCTGTGGGATGAGGCACGGATGAATAAAATAGTGCCCCTAAAGTGAACAGTGCTTGCTCCCCAAGGAGAGGGTAGATAGGGAGCTGAGACACAGGGGGAAGATAACTGTATTTCCTCCACCTAGAGAGATGAGAGAACCCTTTTCCGAACAGGCAGCCAAGTTTGCCAGTGAGGCGAGGAATTGAGCTGGAGAGAAAGGGCTTAAAGAGCAGGAAGCGCATTGCACTTAGGGAAGAATGAGATGCCCCCTGGGGCAAGAGAAGCAAGTAGAAACGGAGGTCAGCAGTAAATCCAGCTTCATGGGAGAGGTGTTAAAACAGCGATCTTCAGACCATTGGTCCCGCTGTCTTTTATTCAGTTAACACTGCCATCGCATATTTTAAAATTATTTGCCTCTCATCTCCAGCTACCTACTCTAAGCCTGGCTTTGGTCAGTACTGGACTCTATTATACAAGGGGGACCCCAGAAAATAAGGGAAACAAACGTGAAAACGATGATCACCTGTTTCTTTGACGTGAGAGGGAGTGTGCACTTGAAATTTGTTCCTCCAGGCCAAAGGGTCTACCAAAGTTTTTACTATCTGAAAGTTCTCAGAAGGTTGTGTCACAATTTGCTGAAGAAAGGTCATGAGTTGTGGCAAACAGGCGACTGGTTCTTCCGCCATAACAACACACCTTCCCACATCCCCCTGAGTACGCAACAGTGTTTGACGCAAACGGGCATGACCCTTGTACCCCACCCTCCCTATTCACCCAGTCTCGCCCTGTGTGACTTTTTGTTTGTTTCCCCAGATGAAAAAAGTCCACAAAGGACTCGTGGATGTGGAAGTGGTGAACCAAAATACAGCCAAAGCACTAACAGGAGTCAGATTTGTTTTGAGCAGTGTCCGTAGGCATATTGCATCAAACTGAGAGTACTTTGTAAAAATATGTAAATATGTAAAAATAATCACACGATTTTTTGTAATAAATTCCAAGGCCCTTCTCTCTAACACATCCTGCCTCCCATCTCCAACCCTGTCCACATCAGTTTGGTAGACAGGCGCTCTCTCAGGCTCTGCCAGTAGGGGGCGATAGAGGCTCCCGTCCTCCTACAAGGGAACCTCAGAATGCAGGCAAGAGCATTTACTGACTTGGCTTTAACTTACAAGATTCAATACTCACACATCATGTGATACAGAAATTCTACTCTTAAGCACACTATGTTTTTGAAATACTCCTCTCTGTGCACTGGGAGATATAACCAAGAGTGTTCATAGCAGCATTGTTCATGATAACAAAATACTAGAAGCAAACTAAATGCCCAACAGCAAATGAATAAATAATATGTGGCATTCTCACAATGAAATATTATACAACAGGGAAAATGAATGGACTTAGCTACCAGCATCAACAGGAATGAATTTTGGAGATAATATTGAGTGTAAAAAGCAATTCACAAAAGACAATATATAGTATGACACTACTTTTATGAAATTCAAATGCAAATACAAGTAAATAATGTACAGTTTACAATATGTACGTATGTGATTCAACTATTACAAAACAATGAGAAAATGATAAAGATCAAAATCTGGGTTGTGCTTATCTCTGAGGGAGTCAAAAGGATAGAATAGGGAGGAAGCACCCAGACACATGCAAGAGTACTAGGAAACTTCCAGTTCCAAAAGTGGGTGGTGAGTTCACCAGTGCTAATTTCACTATCATGCCTTGCAATGAATATATATTATAAATATTGTTCTGCAGGTATATATATACACACATATAATATTACATAAGAAATATTTTAAATGCAATCACAAAATTGCTTGTGACTATAAATGGTGTCCTTGGGAGGGCCCCTGTGGGTTTTGCCCACAAGCATCTCAGTGGCCAAGAGTTGGGAGAAGGCAAAAGATGCTGGACTTTCCTCTGGCCAGCACCATGTCCAGGCACTGTAATTTGAATATGGTTTAATTGTGACTTCCAAGATTTCATGTATTCAACTTTTTGATTTTGGTTTTTTTTTTTTTTTTTTTTTTTTTGCAGTTCTTAAGAGTTGAACCCAGGGCCTCACACATACTTTGTAAGTGCTCTACCACTGGGATGCACCCTCATCCCATTTTTAATTTTTTAAATTTTGAGTCAGGTCTTACTAGGTTGCACAATAACCCTATGAGGCAGGCCTTGAACTTGTGGTCCTCCCGCCTTAGCCATGAAGTCACTGGGATCAGAGGCCTGGGCCACTGTGCCCAGTTTAATTGCCATTGTGAGTTATTAAGGGGAGGGACACTTAACCCAGCTATGGTGTTCGTAGGTAGGGGGCTGGGAGGTGATTAGGAGTGAACAAGGTGATCAGGATGGAGACACCATGGTTGAATGTGGTAGCTTCATAAGGAGAGACCAGAAGACCCACACATGCACACTCCCTGTCTCATGCCATGTGATCTTTTGCAGCATGTTAGAGCTCTGCCAGCAAGAAGGCCATCACCAGATGCAGCCCTTGACCTTGGATCTCCAGAACTGGGATCCAAAATAAACCTCTTATAACTCATACAATCTTTGGTAATCTGTTATTGGTAACAAAAAATGAACTACTACACCAGGCATCCCACCAGTGGGCTGCATCCTGGTTGTGGCCAGTCCTGTGAGGGGATAAGAGAGCCTTGGCCTGGAATTCTACACTCCTTTCCCATTCTACTTCCAACTTATTGAGTGATGTTGGTCAGGCCTGCAGCCTCAGTGATCCCAGTTGTGCAAAGGGAGAGAGGGGGACCTGCGGAGTGGATGATCACTAAGACCCTCATTCCTGTGTTGCTGAGTGGCCTGGACACCTTGATGGACAAGGTCTGTGGGAGCCTGGTAGTCCTTCTTGAGGACTCTGGGCTGGGCATTTAGCTTCTCTCTGCTTGGTTCCCTTACCTGTTAAATGGGGCCGGAACTAGTACCTGCCTCATAGGGTTATTGCTAGGCTCAAATGAAATGATACCTGCAAAGGATCTAGCACAGAATCTGGACAGAGGAAGTCCCCAGTAGACAGCAGCCATGGTAAGGAAAATCAAGCTCGATGCCCATACATTGGTGTCTTACTGTAGTGCTACACTCCAAGAGGTAGCACGTGGCCCGTGGCTGTCCAGGCCATCTCCAGCTTTAAGCATTGTTTCTGCCCACCCTGAATCTCCTGGGTCGACTTGTCCATCTGGGTTCAGTACAAAGGGCCCGTCATCCAGGAAGCCTTCTCTGATCTCCCTTGCTTGGGATAGAACCATGCCCTTGTCCAGACCCTGCTGGTTTGGTGTCCGTCCCCATCTCTGGAGCACACGCTCCACACAGTGACAATGAAAATGCCCTGACCCACACAGTAAGGCCCCAGAGGGCCTGGGAATGTCTGGCAGCATCTGACCCTGGTCTGCAGGTTCTCGCTCCTCTTCAAATGCAAGGTGTTGATTGCATTCATTTCCCTCCCTGGTGATAGGCTTAAGGTTTGCTCCACAGCTTGAGGGATGCTAGGACCACCACACGCTGTCTGGAGTACAGCCAGTTTACCCACCCTTGTCCATGCTGGGCAAGAAGTCCCTCCACCTTCCCTGAAGGACACAGGAAGCACAAGCTCATGCAGTCTGGTTCTCAGCATGACATGCAACTTCCTCAAGCCCCTGGGAGTCCCTTCTTGGTCATCCTACTTCTCACACTGCAACAAGCAAAGCTATGGGGGTCTCTGATGAGGCTCCTGGGGCTCCCACTCTCCGACACAGCCACCCCCAGTCCAGGAGTCACATTATTCAGATCACTCCACCCCTTGAGAACCTTCCTCGAGCAGGGTTGGGGAATGGGGAACTGCACCCTGAGGTTGGCCACTCCCTTCTTCAGCCCCCAGAGCACAAATCCTCCTGCCTTCCCCTGCTGTGGCTCAGCATGATCCCCTCAGATCAAAACACCCCTGCAGGGGATGGCCTGAGTTCACCCTCCTGGAAAACGTTCGACTCTGTCTTTCTAGCACCAGAAACCTGCTCCTCTCCCCAGTGAAAGGTTGAAAGAATGCCTAAAGTCCAGTTTGGAGAGACACAAACAGGCCCCTTGGGCAGTCAGCCCTGTCAGTGATGTCTAGGAGAAAGTGCTTTGGTCTCTCCTGGAGGCCCACGGGGGCAGACAGAGATGCCAATTAATACCTTGGTCCAGTGCAGTCCACTTTGGAAGACTGGTTTTTGTTTTCTCATCCCACAAAATACAAGCTAAACAAGATGGGAGGTTGCAGCACCAGGTGAATGACGAACTTCAGGGTTGCAAGAGGGCATCTGTCTGTCAGTAAAGGACCTGTTGAGATGCAGCATGTTTCCCTGTGACCCTGGAGTCTGCTGAAGAATGACTCCAAAGATAGACAGCTGGGAATGTTATCTTAGATGACAAAATGCCTTCAAAGGTAGGATGAAATTAAGGATCTTGAGATGGAGAAATGATTCTGGGTTACCTGGGTGGGCCCTATGTGATCACAAGGGTCCTCCTAAGAGGGATGCTCATCACAAGAGGAGGAGGCAATGGGACTATAGGAGCAGAGATTGGAGTGATGTAGCCACAAGCCAAGGAATGCTGCAGCCACCAAAAAGGAGGTGAGGCAAGGAAGTGGATCCCCACTGGAGCAGCACAGAGGAATGAGATTTAGCCCAGGAAGACTTGCTTTGGATTTCTGCCTTCCAAAACTGCAAGATAATCAATTTCTGCTCCTTTGGCCACTGTATTTTGGGTGATTTGTTAGAGCAGCTTCAGGAAACTAATATCAGCTCTGATTACCAGGCCTGTGTCCTCAAATTGCAGCACCCAACTTAGCCCAGGAGGCCTGAATCAGCCGGACCACTGCTTTCTTTGTAGGCAACAAATAGTTTGTGTCTAGGAAGAAAGAGGAATTGAAAGAATAAGTAAACTGAGGCCAGGTTATGAAAGGCCTCAACTGACAAGCTCAGGACTTTGCCTTTCATTCTATAGACTCTGGGAAGCCAGAGAAATTTGCAGAAGGGAAAGGGTCAGAACAGTTTTTTGTTTGTTTGTTTTGTTTTTTGTTTTTTTGTTTTTGTTTTTAACTTTGAGACCAGGTCTCACTAAATTGGACAGGCTGCCTCTGTCCTCAAACTGGAGATCTTCCTGCTTCAGCCTCCCAAGTCCCTTGGATTACAGATGTGTGCCACTGCAACCAGCTGGTATGTGTGTATATACATGCCGGGGAGCCAAAAGAATGTATACACATTTAAAGACATGTAATCTATGTATTACTTTTCAAAGTTGAAGTGAATTGCAGTAGCAACGTGTAGTATGATGTTCTGGATTATATTACTACTATCATAGAATACCTGGAGAAGGACATCATGTTTGGGAGAGTCGCAGGTCAACGCAAAAGAGGAAAATCCTCCACCAGACGGATTGACACAGTGTCTGCAACAATGGGCTTAAACATAAATAAGACCATTTGCCTGGCACAGAATTGGCAAGTGTTTCGATCTGCTGTACATAGGGTCGCTATGAGTTGGACTCGACTGGATGGCACCTAACAACAACAACAACATCATCATCATAGAATAAGCATACCATGCATTCTTAAAACAGCAAAATGGAATATTTTAGTCCTAAGATATGTATACATTTTTGGCCATCATATATATATATGTATACACACACACACACACACACACACACACACACACACCTTAGCTCAGTAGAGAAAGAATAGAAGAGAGCAAACTATTTGTCAGGACACCAAGAAGAGGCTGTGACAGTAATTCAGGAAGGAGATGAGGAGGAGTAGAAGTCTGACAGGTTGGGTAAAGAGACATCCACAAAAGCCAAAGCCATTAAGTCCTGGTAGGGAGTAAGAAGAGTGACTTTTGTGAGAAGGATGAGGAGGAGAACACGGGGATTCAAAAAGACCCTCAAGATTTCTTCTTGTTGGGATAAAACCTATCATAAGAATGAATAGGAAGGCACTGGCTCACACTTCCATGTATACATAGATATAAATATAGATAGATATAGATATAGATATAGATTTTTTTTTCAGCCTTGGGAATGGAACACTGTACCTTGTTTATGCTAAGCAAGTGCTCTACCACCAAGCTATCTTCCCAATTCTGGGTTTTTTGTTACAGGGTCTTGGTATGTAGCTCAGGCTGGTCTAGAACTCCCAATCCTCCTGCCTCTGCCTCCCAAGTGATGGAATTAAAAAATAAGTAAACTATTTAGAATTCCAAGACCAGTGCAAGTCAGGCTGGCACAATGATCGTGTAAGTCAGCTGGCACGCTCACTTTGGGTTGTATTTAGCAAAGCCTCCAGCTGCATTTCACGTGTGGCCTTGGTGATCAGTGCAAGTGGCACACAGATGTGGGACTTTCACAAGAGAAGTGGCCTGGTAAAGAGAAATCTACTTTAGGCTGAGAGGCAGGAGCCCCTGGATTGTGTCCTGGCTTTGTCGCTAGCTATGTGACCTCAGGCAGTGCTCACCCCTCTCTAGGCCTCAATCTGACCTTCAATTAACAGTGTTGAACTTCAGTGGCAGAGCTCTTGAGTTCTGAAGAGGTTCCCAGAGGTCTCGCCGGCCCTGCAGTGGCAGGGGACCCTCTCCTCCTTCCTGCTGGAGCCTGTTCAAGTGTGAAAGTCACTTTTTCTTCTTTTGCTGACATTACTGACTGCTTGCTACCTGCCAAGTACTGTGCTAAGATCTTGGCTTGTGTTACTTATTTTACAAATGAGAAAACTGAGGCACAAAGAGGTTCCCATGGCTTATTCAAAGCTGAATAGCTAATGACCAACAGACCTGGGAGCCAGGACCTGAGATTCCGGACTTGGTCCATGTCCTCATTATTCCCTCCATCTTCTGTGTCCCCACAGCCTTTTAGTTACCCTCTCTATCATACCTGTGGCACACTGCTGTGGATGCTTGCGCCCCTCCCCCAAAGTCATATGTGGAAACCCTCCCCTCAAGGAGATGGCATCAGGGGGTGGAGACTTTGGGAGGAGACAATTAAGAGTGGAACCCTCATGAATAAGATTAGTGTCCTTACAAAAGAGACCCAGAGAGCTCATTTGCCCTTTCCACCCTGTGAGGACCCAGGGAGAAAGCTCATCGATGGGCCAGGAAGAGAACCCTCGCCAGACACAGCACCTTGATCTTGAACTTTCCAGCTGCCAGAACTGTGAGAAATAAATGCCTGTTGCTTACGATCCAGCCGTTATGATATTTCTGTTATAGCTGCCTATACAGACTATGACATTCACTGTCTGCCATAATTCCAGATTGACCCATCAGGCTGTCCTGGGCCACACCAGGAGTGCCTTGAGCTGAGGACTGAGTCCATTTCATCTCTGTCCACCCATAGCAAGGCTGGCCCTGGTCAACCTTGCTCGGGTGATCATCATTGGGGGAGTGTCCAAACGAGGTTTGAATGGGGTTGGAGGGAACCCTGACTCCCACTCACTGGGCACCCGTCCTGTGCCAGGCCCTGCACTGTGCACTGCAGACCCGGAGAGAAACCCGACTATGCCCCTGACCCCTGGAAGCCCAGGCTGGCCAAGCAGACAGATCCCAAAGCTGATAACAGAAGCTCGGTATGCCATTGTCTGGTGTCGCCCAGGCAAATCCTGCCTTATACTGTGGGAAATCCCAGCAAGATCACACACAACCTGCCCAAGCCCCCGGCAGCTGGCCTCTGGCCCCTGGACTTGAAGCCCATAGTCCTGGAGGAAGGCAGGCAGACAGCGACCCTGCCGGCCAGTCCCACTCCAAGGGCTATTCACTCTCTACTTCAGATACCAATGAGCAGCTTGGGGCCGAGCCCGGGAGGGCGGAGATGAGATGAATCAGGCACAGTCTCTGCCCTCGGGGATTTCACAGGCCAGTGGGCAGGGTGAGCCACAGACACAATGACTTGACTGTGACCACAGGCAAAGTACCTGCAAGTGCCGGCTGAAGGGAGACGGATTCACAGATTCCAGCTTCCAAACACGCACTGAACCAAACCTGGATTTTGCAGAAGCAGAAATTGACAGTCAAGTGGGCTGGGGTCTTGACTGCCGTCACCCAGCAGTCAGTGGCAGGACCAGGATAGGGGACCAGGTCCTCTCTCTCTTCACACTCACCTTTCCCCACTTTGGAAGTCTCTAAAAATTTCAGAGACTGACTATGTACCTGCTCACCCAGGCAGTTGCTGAGATTCGGGTGACAATAGACAAAAGAATCCCAATGTCCCCCTCCGGAGCCTCATAGGTACAATGGCCACAGTCCTGAGCACCCATGGCTCTCACACGCAGCTCAGCCTAGGGCCTGCAGTTCCAGACAGCAACACAGGGTGTCGGCCCCAGCCCCTGTGGGTCAGAATCATGGCTTGCCCCTCCGCCACAGAGCCAGCGACACCCCACACCAAGCCCAGTTCCCAGCCCACTTCCTAGCACAGCTGGCTGCTCTGATGGGTCACCAGAGAACTGGACACACAGGAGGACACACACCCAAGAGTCCTCTCCATCCGTGCCCAGTAGGAATCTCAGTCTTGCCAGTACATGGAGGCTAGAGGTGGGGCCCCCAAATGTATGCAGGGAGCCGGGGCTGTGGCTCTAGAGGACTGTAACCTCTGATGTAGCCTCGGGTGAGTGCTTAGCACCGGGGCCCAGTTTCCTCCTCTGAGAATTGAGGATGTTGGTTGTAGGGACCAAGTGGAATAAAGCAGGTAAGGCTCTGAACATGGTGCCCATGTGTAACCAGAGCTCAGTGTTGACAGCTGCTGACTGCAGTATAAATAGTAGCTCCAGAGCTGCAGGCGGCCTGGAAGGTTGGTGGGAGACACCAGGTCGCAGACCCGGCCTGCAGGGCCTCCTGAAGTGACCTCAGGGCTCAAGGGCCACAAGGCATGATGAAAATAGGCAGGGCTGTCTGTAGAGGGGACAGAGCCTAGGGCAACTCAGTGAATGCAGGGACCAGCCTATCAAGAACTTAGATGATGAATATCATGAAAACAAAGTAGGTGCTTGATGATTCAATTTTAGTATGGTGAGTCAGCAATGCCCTGTGGCACTCCAACACCCCCCATTCCCCCAAAAGGAAAGGGCCTAAGGGACCTGGGCTTAAGAAAGCACCAAGCATGTTTATTCATACTCCATCCCCAGCGCCTAGTGCAAAGCCAGTCCCATGCGGATGGTCAGCTTCATCTGGATGAAAGGACTATGGCGCAGAGGTCTGACCCTAGTCAGTGCAGTTCCTCTCCCCTGGTTTTGTTTCAGTGGAGGTGGTGGCAGTAGTTTTTTGAGACAGGGTCTCCTTATATAGCTAGCCCATGCTAACCTTGAACTTTCAGTCCTCCTCCTCCTGCCTCTGCCTCTGGAGGGCTAGGATCATGTCACACTCAGCAAACCATCGTCAGCCATTTTGTTTTGTTTTGTTTTGTTTTTGCTGTGCTGGGGATCAAACCCACAGCCTCATACATGCTGGGCAAGCACTCTAGCACGGAGCTACACCCTCAGCCCTTTACTTATTTTACATAATGAGCTTCTATATAGATTTTCTAACAATAATGGTTTTCAAGGGATAAAATCAAAATCCAAAGGCCTGAATTATGCTCTTCTCACCATAGGGGAAACTGAGGCATGGAAGGGCAGAGGGACTTGCCCAAGGCCCAAGTCTGGTCAGTTCTCCCAGACCTAGGCATTTTCTCCACCTTATGGGGTTATACTCCAGGATGCTGAGGCTTCCGGTCAGGATTGGGGCTGGAGCTGGGGCTCGGGCTGGGGCTGGGACCACTTGCCTGGTGCCAGAGGGCAAGGAGGGTGAGCCTTCTCTGACCTCTCCTAGTGCTGAGAATGGAACATAAGCCACAGTCAGAGGTGGTGCCCAAGATTTGTGCACCGGGACATTTATCATTGTATTATTTATAATATTGAAAAATTGGAAATGATCCAGAAACAGGTTAATAAATTATGCCACAACCTTTCAGTGCAATATAAAGCAGCAACCCAAATTCATCTCTTTGGAGACTAAGAATGGTAAGGCAGAATCAAAGCAAAATACAAACCTCTAAATAAGGGTGACATCAATTTTTTAAAAATACATATATACAAAAATGTCAATAATAATTATAGCTGGGGAAGTTGGAGGGAGTGGTTAATGACTGATTTTTGTTGCTGTTCTATATATTTGTCTGTTTTCCCCAATTTTATTTTATTTTTTTTGCAATAAACATGTATTGACTTCAGAACCATAGACAGAAAACAAAATTTAAGATCCCCTGACCAGAGCCAGTGTGTCCTTCAGAGGAGGACAGCCTCACTCAACCCTGGGTTCAGGGGACACCTACTTAACATCTTGTTTCAGACTCTTGCATTTCCAGACACTAGGAAAAAATCTCAGCTCAAAGGCACACAGATGCCACTTTTAATCCATTTCACGACTCAGCCACCCCATATTAATGGACTCCTTCTTAATTGCTGAATCAACCATTAAAGATTCTGAACATGTCATAATACATATTTTTCATTTAGGAAAGCAATTCAAATGCTTAAGCTTTAAAACCACAGAAGATACTGTTTGTGCCTCTCATGCCCTCTAGGTCACCCTTCACATTCTAGGAAGGAATCATGCCAGCTTTTCAGCCTGCTGAGACCTTAATAGTTCATTCTTTTTCCGGCTGTACTTAGCACTCATGTTAATCATCTCTGGTGCACTGTGTGACATTAAACAAGTCACTTGACTTCTCTGGGCTTTAGCTTTCTACTTCTGTAAGGGCCTTTCTAGCTTGTGATTCTTAGCATCTCTCAGTAGCCAGCTTTTTAGTCTGCTTTCTGTTACTAATAGCACAATACCACAGACTGGGTATGTTTTCAACAGAAGAGAGTTATTTTGGCTCATGGTTCTGGCCCAAGGTTGAGAGGAAGCATCTGGCAAAAGACTTCTTGTTGGCAGAGTCCCGATATGGCTCAGAGCATCACATGGCGAGAGACAGAGAGTGCACAAGAGACCTGGCCAAACAGACTTTTATAGCAGACCATTCTCAAGATAAGCCACGAACCCATTAATCCACGAGTCCATTAATCTCATGGATAGATGAATCTATGCATGAGGGCAGAGTCCTAATCACCTCTTAACAGCCCAGGCTCTTAATATCTCATAATAGGGAATAAATTTCAACATGAGTCTCAGACCAGACAAACCATATTCAAACCATCCCACCAGCTGACAGTTTCAAGATGGACAATGGGGCCTTCTGACCCCTTGGCTGGGCCCTTGTGTGGTAGCCCTCAAATGCTGGGTCGGTTGATTTCTGCAACCAAACTTCAGAATGTTTCAGAGAAGCGGTGGCATCCTTCATGGGTGCCACCCAGATAGTTCGGCATTCAAAATGGGCAAAACATTCTCATCTAAACGTTTATGGGCTCCCAGTGCCTCATTAAATGTCCAAGCCCCCAAGCCTTTGAATCACAGCACCTTTCTTCCCGCATAGCCCTTCAGAGTAGTTCTGATTGCGCCATAAATTACACGGAGGGGGAGGGTTATCTGCAGGCTCTTCATCTTGCAATTCAGCCGCCCACGTTTTTATGGGTGATGCATCCTGCCAGGCTCCCACTCCCTCCATCCCCATGGTTACCAGGGAGAGCCCAGCAGAACATCCTCCTTGAAGCCCTGGCTCAGACTCTAGCAATGTTTCTGCCCTCCCCAGAATATACAGAACTTTTCCGAACGAAGAAGGGTTTCTTCTCAGCTCTCCTACCACTGTGAAGTCCAGGTGGCCTCGGATCCTCCTGCCTCCACAAAACTGGGCAAACTACTTTCCAGACATTACACTCCTCCTGGGATTCAAAGACCCTTGACCAGGCACCAACCACTATTTGGACCTCAGGATCAGGATCAGACTCCAAGGAGTAGCAGTGGTGACCAGTAGCCAGGCAAAAGAACTGCCAGGGGAGCCATGAGCACAGGAGATGGGAAGGAAGCCCAGACTCTCTCAGCTCACACCACAGGCTCACAGGCTCCATCTCCCAGCTTAGTGGCGTTCCCTCTAATCCCCAGGCCTTAAAACATCTGTGCCTCACCCATCTGGCCTTCTCAGACCATTGCCTGCTATCGTGGTTTGGGCTCCCGTAGATAGTGCCCATCCCCCACGGGTCTGTCAGCTTCTTGTGCTATGGGGGCTTGGGTGTTGCTGTGATACTGAAAGCTATGCCACTAGTATTTCAAATACCAGCAGGGCCACTGATGGTAGACAGATTTCAGCTGAGCTTCCAGACTAAGACAGACTGGAGAGAAGGACCTGGCAGCCCACAACCAAAACAATTAGTCATTGAAAATCCTATGAATACCAGAGAAGCCCTGTCAAATAATAGTGTCAGAAAATGAACCTCTAAGGCTGGAAGGCATTCAAGAAATTACTGGAGAAAAGTTACTTCCTCAAAATGTTGTTGTTGTTGTTGTTGTTGTTAGGTGCTGTCGAGTTGGTATCCGACTCATAGCGACCCTCTGTACAACAGGGGAAACACTATTGTCAGTGCTTCTCTGCTGTTCATAGGGTTTTCAATGGCAGATTGATTTTTGAGAGGAAGTTGCCAGGTCCTTCTCCCAAACCTACAGCTTCTGGTGTTCCCAGGCAGTTTCCCATCCAGGTACTAATCAGGCCTGACCCTGCTTAGCTTCTGAGATCTGATGGGATCAGATGCCACAGGGTACAGCTGCAGGCTTCCTCAAAATAGTTGTTGTTGTTGTTAGGTGCCGTCGAGTCGGTATCCGACTCATAGCGACCCTCTGTACAACAGGGGAAACACTATTATCAGTGCTTCTCTGCTGTTCATAGGGTTTTCAATGGCAGATTGATTTTTGGGAGGGGGTTGCCAGGTCCTTCTCCCAAGCCTACAGCTTCTGGTGTTCCCAGGTGGTCTCCCATCCAGGTACTAACCAGGGCCGACCCTGCTTAGCTTCCGAGATCTGACGGGATTGGATGCCACAGGGCTACAGCTGCAGGCCTCCCTCAAAATAGAGTCAACCTTAATGATGGGAATGGAGTAAAGCCCCTAGGATTTCCTTTTACTAATGTGGCACCACTCAAAAAATGAGAAGACAGCAGATGCAACATTGGGCTCCAACATAAAAAGATTGTGTGCATGGCACCGTGTTGGACAGTGTTCCATTCTGTTGTACATAGGGTTGCTATGAGCCGGATTCTACTTAACGGCACCCAAAAACAAAAAAGATAGTTTTCATAGGAAAAGAATCTGAATGTAAGCATTTACTCAGATGGTGACCCCAGACAATGCTTGTTGGGGAGTGGGATGTGAAGCAAGGAAGGGAAATGTTATAGTTTGGATCTTAAGTGACTACCAAAACCCGTGTGTTAATGACTTGGTCCTCAACATGGTATGATTGGGAAGTGGTAGAAATTTTAAGAGGTGGGGCCTAGTGGGAGGTCTTTAGGTAATTGAGAATGTGCCCTCAAAGAGGATGTTGGAAGCCCAGCCCCTTCCTCTTCCACTCTTTTGCTTCCTGGCTGTGGGGTAAGCAGTTTTGCTCTGCCACATGCTTCCGCCATGATACCCTGTTTCTGAATCCAATCTCCAACACTGAAAAAAAGAAAAGAAAAAAAAATCTCATGACGTGTTGCCTTGCTACAGGCTCAAAACTAATGGAGCTAACCATTCCTGGACTGGAGTCTCTAAAACTATGAGCCAAAATAAACACTTTCTCTTTATAAGTTGATTATCTCAGGTAATTTGTTATAGCAACAGAAAGCTGACTAGCACAGGAAGGCAGCCAATAAGGGATCTGATACCAAGCTTCCACTCTTTGGGGTGAACTCTGGGAGCCAGTGTCAAACACGCCTTCAAGTTCTCCACATTCCACCTTCCAGGAACAAGGAGCTAAGTATATGCAAACCAGCCTCAGCCAGTCTCCGGTTGGAACTGTTGGGAGGATACTTGAAATTCTCCAGCATTTGTGGCCTGCCATAGGCTCTGGCAGGCAGGAGTAGGGCAAAGAGCTGCCTGAAAATCAGGTGTTCCTTGCAATGGTGGTGAAAGGATCATTTGCCATACTGATGTAGGTGGTTGGCCGGCAGCTCTCCTCTGAGAAGGTGTTCTTAATGCCACATCCTGTGCAGAATTAGACTAGTTCTACCTCCTTTTGTTAAATCACCTCCTTGCAAGGAAGCATGAGGTTTGGGGGCACTGGGATCTGGAGGCGCATGCTCTACCCAGGTTCTCAGAGCTTCCAAGTGAGAGCAAGTGCCAATCATCCACGATGGTCACTTGTTTGATCACGACCCCTTTGTTACCTTACCTGCCTTCCCTTCTCTGCCTCACTTTCCCTCTCTCCCACATGCATTTCCTAGGATCACTTTCCACATAAACTACCTGCACTCAAACCTTGGCCTCAGGTCTTCCTCTGAGGAGCCAAGCCTCAACAGTAGGCAATAAGCAGAACCAGGAGGCGACAGAGGACACTTTCTGGAAAAGTCTAGATAGCAAGGCTGAACAGTGTAAAAATGTCAGTTCTTCCCAAATTAAATTCCCTACCTAACAGAATTCAAATCAAAATCCCAGCAAAACATTCACTTTTTTGCTTGCTTGTTTGTCAATACAAGATCTCACTAGGTTGCCCAGGCTGGTCTCCAATTCCTGGACTCAACCAATTCTCCACTGCTGCCTCCCCCAGTAGCTGGGACTACAGGTGTGTGCCACAGTGCCCAGCTTAAAACTTCATTTTTAAAAAGAAATTTAAAATCAGTGTATTAGTTTCCTATTGCCATATAATCTATTACCACAAACTTACCACTTGCTTAAAACAATGCAAATGTATTCTTTTACAGGTCGAGGGTCAGAAGTTTGAGATGAATCTCAGGGAGCTAAAATCAAGGTGTCAGCAGGACTGGTTCCTTCTGGAGTCTCCAGGGGATAATCTGTTCCTGCCTCTTCTGGCTTCTTGAGAGTCCTGCATTCCTTAGCATGTGGCCAGCTAAGTCCAGCCTCGGCTTCCACCATCTTCTCTCTTCTACTCCTGTCTTCCTATCTCCCTCTTTTAAGGACCCTTGCCATTACACTGGGCCTGCCCAGATAATCCATGATCGTCTTTCCATTTCAGGATCTTTAAATTAGTCACATCTGATAAGTCTCTTTTGCCATGCAAGGTAGCACATTCATAGGTCCAGAGATTAGAATGTAGACATATTTGAGGGGTCATTATTCAGTCTACCACCACTATATTAGACAAACAAATGAGCTAAAATTTCTAAGAAATTTTTGAAGAAATGAAAAGTAATGAAGGTAGACTTGTTGTCTGGTAACTCTGAAACCTTAATAATTGATACCATGTACCAACAGTAGCATAACTGTTGCTACATAAACATAACATAGCATAAACATAGATCCAATTATGTATACAAGTTGGTTTGGGATAAAAGTGGGAGATCAAATAAATAGAGAAAGAACCAGAGACTATTCAATATGCAGGTCAGCTGGTTATCTACATACGGTCCAATAGTTTCCTTTCAATTCAAAACAAAATATAAGCTGTGTGTGTGTGGTGGTACATGCCTATAATCCCAGCACTCAAGGCTGAAGCAGGAGAATTGTGAGTTCCAGGACATCCTGGACTGTATGGTGAGTTCAAGATCCAACATAGGCTGTGTAGGGAAACTCTATCTCAAAAAAAAAAAAAGATAAAACAAAATATTGTTAGATTAAGGAGTGTAATGTTTAAGAATTTAAGCAATAAAGTACTAGAAGGAAATGTATATAAAATATTTATTAACTCTTGGTATCAAGCAGAATTTCTCAATATAAAAGCAATAAAATTCATAATAGATTAATGAATTTTACTACATATGACTTAAAAGTCTCTATATCAAATATATCAGAATGTGGACAGACAAGAAGCACAAGAAAAAGTGTTCAATATCCTAAGTCATCAGGGAAATGAAATTATTATCACCATGAGATATCACTATAGCCCACTGCTGTTGTTAGGTGCCATCAAGTCGGGTCCAATTCATAATGACCCTATGCACAACAGAATGATACACTCCTCAATTCTGTGCCCACAATTTAAAACACCACATGTTGGCAAGGCTATAGAGAAACTGGAATCTCATACACTGCTGGTGGGAGTGTAAAATGGTATAATTTTTTTTGGAAAACAATATGGCAGTTTCTAAAAATGTTAAATATACACTTGCCATCTAATCGAGTCATTCAGTTCTTAAGCATTTATCCAAGCTAAATAAGAACATATGTCCACAAAAAAGTTTTGTACAAGAGCATCCATCAGAACACTATGTATAATAGCTGAATCCTAGAAACATTCCAAACGTTAAACATTAAACGACGGGAGAATGAATAAACAATTGTGCTATGTTCATACAATGGAATGTCACTATGCAATAAAAAGGAAGAGTGTATCAACAGTAACAACATGAGTAACTCTCAGACACATTGTGTCGAGGAAAAGAAGCCAGACACAGAAAAGTGCATACTTTATAATTCCATTTACATGAAATGCTAGAATAGGCAAGAGTGACTATTGATGACAGGAATCCAGTGGCTGCCTCTGGCAGAGTAGGAGAGGACGAGGATCGAGTGGGAGGAAATACAGGGAAACTTGCTAGAGTAATAGAAATAATGTATGTCTTGATAGAAATATGGGTTGCGTGGTTATATGCATTTGTCAAAATTCATCAAACCTAAGCTCTATGCATTTCAGTAACAGTGAAAAAATAAAATTAAAGGTGAGTGGGAGATTAGGTAGCATATTAGTGAAAATATAGCAAAGTCTAATGACTTTAATATAAAAAGATTATTTGGTCATTAATAAAAAATTAACACTCCAAAAAAGTGAACATGCTCAATTTCCCCCAAAAGAGGTGAATACCTACACATGTACACACACACTATAGGTATAGAAAACAATGATTAAATGGTATAGATATATACTATACAAATATATATACATATTCATATATGAAAAATCATGAGAAATCTATATATGAAAATTAATAATAAAAATACAAATTTAAACAATAAATCTAGGTGGCAAAATAGTTAACAGATTGTTTAATAAATCCAGAGATCAAGTCAGTTAACACATATTATGTAAAAATGATAAAACTAAATAGCTATCTGGATAAAGAAGGGGATGGTGCTCAATAATGGCTAGACAAAATCCCCCTTCATGCCAATCTTTTTCTGCCCTGCAGCACTGACCTCAGAAGGCCTCCCCTAGAGGAAGTGATGAAACTCCTGTGGGCATTCTGAAATACTGCCATCGCTGTCCTGGTCACCAGAGCTCAGAGAAGGAAAGCTCTGAGCCCAGCACATTCTCTGTGCTGCCCGGCTCCATCCAGACACACTGCTTCCTCACCTCCTTCCCAGGGCTCCCATCTCGGCAACCCACCACTGTTGCCTAGAGTCCTCTTCATCCAGTTTTCCCATGTTTTCTATCCACATCACCTAAGTCTTTCCAACCACTCCACTTCCTCCCCCAAGTTCACACATAAAACATTGACTCTGATAATCTGTTATCAGTCAATAATTTCCCAGAGGTCACATGGCCTAAGGAGATAGAAGCTTCTCAGATAAGACAATATCTTATTTCCTTTGTATAAGAATGTGCTATCAATCAAATGAGCAGAGAAGAGGAAAAGGCAGATCTGAGAAGAGAAAATGCAGTTAATAAACTAATATATACTAGAATATTCAACCCTCCCTGGTAATAAAAGTACAGATAAAACTAAGATCCCATTTTTTTACCTGTGGAATTAGAAAAAAAGTCAATTTTTATTAATACCCAATGCTGATAAGAGTATAATAAAGCTGGGGGTACTGTGTATTATTCTGTCCCTTGAGAAAACCATTTGACAATATGGATTGAGTCATAAAAATGTTCACACTGTTGCCCCAGCAATTCATCTCCTGGAGTACATTAAAGAGGAAAGTCTAAAAGGAGAAAAGAAAGCAAGCTTCATGTACAAAGATATTCATAGCTGTTATGAAATCATAAAAATTAACACATAAATTAAGGCACATGCATAAGAAGGAATATTATGTAGACATTGAAGAAGTATGCCTCAAAAGAAGTGGAAAAAGAAGCTCACTGGAAATGATCAGCCACCCTCATGAATAAATAACTGTAATTAAAGTAGTAGGGATATACCATCTTCCATTCTTCAAATGGGAAAGGATTAAAATTTTTGTTAATGTCACATTGGCAAGGTGGGGACATGCTTATTTACTGTTTGTGAGGGTATAAATATTGTGACTTCCTTAGTATGTGTGTAAACTATTCAAGTACACAAAAAGGCTGTAATGTAATGAACAGCTGTGTATCTCCTACCCAAGTTCTGCAATGATAACATTTATATGACTTCTTTGAAGAGCAATTTGGCATTATTTACCAGACTTGTAGATATACATTTGCTTCTCAACTTATAATAGAAGTTATATCTCAATAAGCCCATCATAAATCACAGATACCATAAGCAAAAAATTCACTTAATACACATTACCACAGCACAGCATGGCAACACAGTGCACTGGAGAGAATCAGTTGCTTCACTTCCTGGTCTCATGGCTGACCAGGAGCTACAGCTTGCTGCTGCTGCCCATCATCTTGCACATGCTGTACCATATATCACTAGCCCCAGAAAAGGTCAAAATTCAAAACTCAAAACATGCTTTCTATTTAATGGAGGTCACTTTTGTATCATGGTAAAGTGGAGAAATCATTAAGTAAAATCATCATCTATTGGATAAGTTGGGAACCTAGGTCTACATACTAGGTGTACTTTTTGGACAATGGGGCACTTAGGGTTTGAACACCGGGCCTTGCACATACTTTGCAAGCACTCTACCATGAGGCTGCACTCTCAGCCTGTTTTTTTTACTTTATATCTTGAGACAGGGTCTCACTAAGTTATGTAGTCTGCCTCTGGCCCCAAACTTGCTCCTGTCTCAGCCTCCTGAGTTGCTGGGATTACAAGCTTGCCCTGAGTTAGGTGCCATTGAATCCAACTCATAATGACCCTATGAAACACAATCTATCATACACTGTGCCCTGCACATGGTCTTTTTATGTTTGAGCCCATTGTTGCAGACACTGTGTTTCTTCTCATTTTGGGTCATGCCACATCAGCAAATGGAGATCCTAGAAGCTTTACTCCATTCCCATCATTAAGGTTGACTCTGTTTTGAGGAGGCAACTCTTTTCCTGTCATCTTTTTGAATGCCTTGGCGCATATATATCCATTACCAAGAATTTAATGTACAAAAATAATTCCACCTGTGCACAAAAATTAATGTCTTAAAAAGCACATAGTAGTGTTTTCTTTTTCAGTCCTGGGGATTGAACCTACTGCCTTGCACATGCTAGGCTGAGCCATATCCCCAGCTCCTAAAGTTGCAGGGCTTTGTTTGTGTTTGTTTTATTGCAAGGTTCTCACTATGTAGCCC
Organism: Pedetes capensis; assembly: GCA_007922755.1. Taxonomy (NCBI): domain Eukaryota; kingdom Metazoa; phylum Chordata; class Mammalia; order Rodentia; family Pedetidae; genus Pedetes; species Pedetes capensis. The sequence continues at coordinate 44,925 of VMDO01009699.1, forward strand.
AGGCTGGTTTCAAACTCATGATCCTCCTGCCTTTGCCTCCCAAGTGCTGGGATTATAGTCATGTGCCACCACACCTGGTTGAAATATTATTTTTAGCGGCAATAGATTGGAAGCAATAGATTAAAAGCAAAAGCCATGCAGCAGAGAACTGGTTAAAGAAGCCCTGCCCAATCTCCACAGGAGAACATCATCCTGCTCTTGAAAGGGATTGTGCTGTCTCTATATATGCTCATAACGAAGTAGCTCCAAGATACAGCATTGAGTGAAAGAAGCAAGGTGCAGAACAGTATGCGCAAGAGGATCCCACTTGTCTATTTTAAATACATGCATGTACACATTTGTCTATGCATTAAAAATTTTTGGAAGAATTCCCAAGAAAACGATAGAAAGCAGCTACTTCGAGGAAGGCGGGCTGGAGGAAGATGGAGAAGACTTTCAGTTTTCACGTTTGCTTTCTTTCTGAATTGTTTGCATTTTGTTTTATTTTGTTCCGTGTTGGCTGTGTGGCTTAAAAACTAATTTTAAAGATAAGCATAAATACTACATTGCAAATGGGAAGCACATATGATATTCAGTGACTAAAACAATAAAAGGAGATGGCCTATTGTGTGGCTGTGTCGAGCCAGGTCTGTTGGAAGATAATCTTGCCACCTCTGTCCTTAATCCTGGCCTTGCCCATCTCTTCCAGACCCAGTCCATCTTCCCGAACTTCAACCTCTTCCTTAAGCATTAACACAGCTCATTAACACAAAAACAAAAACTTATCAACTTCCCTGGCCCCTGCCTTGTCTTGTTTCTTTCCTAGCCCCTCCACACTGCCTCCCATCCCATCCTCCCTGGCTTTTTCCAGGCTCTCCAATAACTTAATTGCTTAACCATAGACACTTTGTACCACCACACCCCTAGAGCTCCCTATAGTGCAGTGTGTCCTCAGTGCTTCCCTGAAATATCTCCTCCTGGGGCTTGGTTTGACAGGGACCCTCTCTGACTCCCCTAGCTCCTGGAAGATTCTGGCCAGTCTTCTGCCTGGGCCCTTACCCTGAACTTGGGTAGCTCAAGCCCTGGCCTCTTTGCTCTTTGTATGGTCTCCCTAGGTGACTCATCCACTCCTCTAGCTATAGACTCACCACTATGTGGTAAAGACACCATAATATGGACCATGGGTGCTAGACTCTCTTGGCCCAGCATGACCTCCCAGGATGGTATTCCACTTCTACTCTGGGCAAATGCTCTTGCCCCATTCCACATGGTCACGGGGGAACTACCGGTCACAATGGCCTTCTTCCCTGGCCTCAGGGTTGGGCTACTTTTACCCAGACCCAAGTTAGTACAATTAGAGTTCTACCAGGACGTTGCTACTGGCAGAATTTGCCTCTTTCCCCTGGATATACTAAGCCTGCCTGATGGAGAGACCCAACATGCAGAATGAAACCAAAGACTAGGACATCATTTAATCTGTTGATCCAGCTATGCCTAATATTGAGACCAACCAAACCCTAGACTTTTCATTTATGAGCCCATAAATTGCCTTCTTGTCTCAAGCCTGTTAAAGTTGGGATCCTGTCTCTCACCGCTAGAAAAACACTGTCTAATACACTCCCAAACCTGTACCTGAAGCTTCAAGTTGATAAACACAACAACCTGCTAGATAACTCCTCTTGGGAGCCACGATGAACTTCAGCTTTGACACATCCAGAACAGAACTCCCCATTGTCCCCTCCCCAAGCCAACCTGCTCTTTTATCTGTGATTATTTTTCTCCAGCTTCTCCAGCCAATAGATACGCAGGCCAACACTGAGCCAAAAGGCAAGTTGGAATAATGGCTTTCTCTACCTTGTGTGAGGCTTTCCAGTTCAATTTTCAAAACATCAAACATTCAGCTGTATGAGCCCCAGGAAACTAGATTTAAAATGGCATCTCTAGAAAGATTGAAGATCAGCTAACAGGAGCTGTGCAGTGAGGCCTGAAGCAACTATTTTCCAAAAGGTTAGACTTCCTCCCACCTAGCTAGTCCAAAAACCATCGCTCATGAATCCACACAGATTGGATTTCACTTTTTCCAAACTGAATGTTTTCAGCTAATGGCAGTCCCAACCTGACCATAGAAACAGCCCATTCATCATTGCACACTGCCAACCCCATCCCTCCACTCCCCTAAGAACCCTCTATAGCTCCCTATCACCCAAAGGCTCCAGTCATCCTGGGTCATATGCCATGCTCTGGACAGACTATACACATTCCTACCCCAGAAATTCCACTCACACTCTTCCCCAGTCCTTTTCATTTTGGCTCCCATGCTGCCCAAGATGTGGGTCAAACTCTGCTTCCACCAGGTGGCCTTGGTACCTCCATCACTCCCAGGTAGGAAAAATGCCTTCTTCCTCTGATACCTAAAGCCCTTGCCTATACCTCTGAAGCCTCTGAGAACATACTGCCTTTGGTTTGGGTCCATGTGGGGGCCACACAGCACATTTCCACCCTGAGGCTGCATTGGTATCTTGCTCCTCTGAAGTCCCCTAGCAATGAGCACCTCTGGAGTGACTGAAACTGCCTTCTCACCTCTGTCTCTCTTCTATTTGTGCAGGGGTGTTATGGTTTGAACCTAAATTGTCTCCCAAAGGTCATATCACTTGATCCCCAGCTGGTGGCACTATCTTGGAAAGTTGAGAAACTTTGGGAGGCAGGGCTTTGGCAGAAGTAATGTCAATGGGGGCGGGCCTTAGTAGCTTCCCTCCCACCCAAGGCTCAGGTATCTCTTTGTTCCTGGTTTGCCAAGCCATGAGTTTGTCCACCATCGGACCTGCCAGCGCCACCGCCATGCCTGCCCTGCTGCTATTATGCAGATTTTCTAACCGTGAGCTCCCAATAAACCTCATTCCCCATAAGATTGTTTGGGCTGGTTTTTCTGCTGCAGTGACCACAGCTAATACAAGGGGCCAAATGGATTAATCTCTATCTCTGTCACAAGATTGGATGCAAGAAAGACCCCTGACATCTTTGCCTGATACCATTAAGTACTGTCCCTTTAATGTCTAGGTGCCTTTGGGAGCTTGAATCAATTCAGCTCAGCTGAATTCATAGCAATTGCTGCCGTATCTAGGGTGAGCTGGGCGAGAGGGCAGAGTGACCCTCCTCCAGGGCACCAGCAATCAAGGGCTGGTTACCCTTTCAACCGCTGAGCTGACAGTTGTTTTCTGGGATTGTGATAGCCAGTTTGCACAAGGACAGCACATGCAGAAAGCTGCCAAGCCTCCCCCCACCCTTAGAACCACTTCAGGATCTGGGAGAAGAATCAGTGAAGACATGGAGGGGCAGTCGAGAAAAATCGAAAGAGGCAGATGTCAAGGAGCCAAGGACAGTGTGTTTCTTGCTATTGTTTAGATCTGGAGTGTCCCCCAAAGGCCCATGTGTTAGGATTGGTGCCACTAGGAGATGGTGGAAACTCTAAGAAGTAGGATCTAGTGGGAGGCCTTAGGTCACTGGGGACATGCCCTCTAAGGAGGCAGGCGACCCCAGACCCTTCCTTTTTTTTTCTTTCATGTTCCAGCCATGAAGTGAGGCACTTTCTGTTCTGTTTGTACTCACAGCAGGCTGACCATGCCTCTGCTCATGAGGCAGGCAAAAGCATGAGAAACCCATGGAGACCCTTCTCCCAATAGGCCCTGTCCAGAACAGATTTAGAAAGAGTGGGCAACTGTTAAGAAGAGGTGCACTCTGGGTGGGAGGGCACTAGGTTGGGGATTTAGAATGTCTCCCAAAGGCCCATGTGTTAAAGGCCTGGTCCTCAGCATGGCACTCTTGAAAGGTGGTGGAAACTTTAAGAGGTGAGGCCTAGTGGGAGGTTTTAGGTCATTGGAATGTGCCCTCGTGTTCAGTCATAAAGTGCACAGCTTTGTACCACCATGCGCTCTCTGCCCCATGTGCTGCCTCACTACAGCCCCAAAGCAATGAGACCATCCAGTCCTGGATCGGAACCTCCAAAACCATGAACCAAAATAAACCTTTCTCTGTAGGCTGACTATCTCAGGTACCTGTTACAGTAATGGAAAGCTGACCAATACACTTCTTCACAATGACTCATCCAAACAAACTTCCCCATGGCAGGCCTTGCTCAGTGTGGCCTTCTTCTCTTCCAAGGCCAATTCCTTCCACCTACAAAATCCTCCCCAGCTTGACACACCCTCTCCATGAAGCTGCCTTCTGGATGTCTCCAGCTCAAAGGATTGCCCCATCATCCGAGCATAAGGCTCTGACTCTGGACAAGAAGGCTTTCATTCTGCTGCATGTCACAGCATGGACAATGTGCCATGCTTGGTCCATGCTGCCCTCAAGACCATGAAAGGAAAGAGAAAAGGAAGGAAATGATAGCTATAGACCATTGAGTGCTTCATCCAGGCATGGGTGCTCTCCTGTTTCTGCTCTGAGGATGAGTTGAATGCTGCCATCAAAGGTAAGATGCTGCTTTTCCTTCTAAAATATATGCAAAAAACCTCACACTCATTAGGATGGCAACTATCAAAAAACAGATAATAATAAGTGTTGGTGAGGATTTGGAGAAACTGGAAAACTGGAAACTGGTATACTGTTGGAATAAGTATAAAACTATACAGCTGCTGCAGAAAACAGTACAATAGTGCCTCAAAAACTTAAATGTAGAATTCCAGATATGTAGCAATTCTACTTCTGGATATACGCATAAGAATAGAAAACATGGTCTCAAAGAGATATTTATACACACATATTCATGGCATCACTATTTACAATAGCCAAAAAGTGGAAACAATCCAAATGCCACTGATGGACTAATGGATACATATAACATCATATTATTCACATTGAAGAAGAAGAAAATCTTGTCACATGCTATGACACAAATGAATCTTAAGGACACAATGCAAATAAACCAATCCCAAAAAGACAAGTGTTGTATGATTCTACTTAAACGAGGTACCCACAGTAGTCAAATTCATAGAGACAGGAAGTTGAATGGTGACTGCCAGGGGCTGAGGGCAGGGAGGAATGGAGAGCTAGTGTTTATTGGGAACTGAGTCCCATGCCGGAAGCCTTTGGTCTCTCTAGCCCAGACACAACAAGGCTGTCTAGGACATAATTGCATCACTTCCTGCCCTTCCCGTGCCCTGCCTTGCCTCCAGGTCAGACCCGAAGCTCGGAACCTTGTTCATAAGCCTCATCACCCACTCCTGCTCAGTGCACTGTGGGCTTGCCGCTCCTTCCCAGCATTTGCATGTTTTGCTCTCTCTCCCTGACTCTAAAGCCAGGCTCACCTCAGAGCACCACATCTGGCTCCCTCCTAGGCCTGAAGAGCTCCTTGCCTTGTGATTTGTTCCTCTGTTAACCTGTGATTGTCTGAAGTCTGAGGCTGCTCACCGCTCAGCCCTGACAGAGTATGATGTGGAGGAGATACTAACAAGTACTAACAAGCTGCTATCAACCAGCTAGAGAAGGCTACCTGAATTTCTGTCCTTGGGACACAGTTCCCAACACCCCATGGCTCAGGTCCTGGGGAGGTCAGCTTGAGACCTTCTAGAGCATTCCCCAACTGTACCTGGGGAAAGCAGAGCATCTCTCAAGGCAAAGCTCCATGCTGTGGGGCACTGGAGAGTGGTCAGCACTGTATGCCCAGGGAAAAAGAAGCCGTCAGAGAATGAAGTTGACATAGACATCAGCAGAGGTGGGAAGAGAGAGGAGGGTCTAAGCTACGTTCACCAACAGGAACATGATTGGTTGATGTATCCCTTGATTTAGGATATAAGAAACCTAGTCTCATTCCAATACTTCCCCTGTCCCTTAGCCTCAGCTTGTTTGATTTGGGTTTCTATGGCAACCATAAGCATCCTGACCATAAGCGACCAGATGAACCAAGTGCATTCTGAGTTTTGCCTCTGCCATAAGGAATCCTGAGGGCAAGCTTAGAAGACTCTTTGTAGGAAGAGTTCCCAAACATACCTTCTCATCTACCTGGGGCAACAAAAGTCCTCAGCCATTGCCACTGCTCCTTCTCCTGCCTCCAATCTCAGGTTATTTCCTCTGTGCCCTCCATTCCAGAGAATTCCATGAAATCCCAAAGGACCTATCAGGTCTGTCCTTTCTATTTCCAGGAGCACAGGCCCTGTGGAGTTTCCTTTCCCAAGGAATGCCATGCTCTCTGCTACCTGCTTCTCCCCTGCCAAGGCCAGCCTGGCCAGAAAAGAGGGGTGGGAGTGGACATGGGCTCCTCTCCCAGGCTTGGGTGAGGGGGTGAAAGTGGGGAAGGGCTTCTCTCAGGTAACACATGGGACAAGAGCTGTTCCAAGATTGATTGGAAGATCCCATCTGGGCCCTATTTCTCCAGCTTCTTCCCTAATGAGCCAAGACAAGATGTGACAGATAAGATAATGAGCAGGAGACAGCCCGAAGCTCAGGAAACCCCTGAAGCTCTGGGCTTCCATATAGCTCTTCCCTGACTGTCTGTGTGGCCAAACACATACCTCTTCCCATCTCTGGGCCTCTCTTTCTTCAGCTGGAAAATGAAGGGGTTGGATGTTTCTAAAGGCCCTTCCAACTCCAGTGTTGGAAGGCTCCCCTGTCAAAAGAAAAGGGAGAGGGAATAGGAATGCCCAGGTGTATTAGCTGTCATCACTGTAGCAGGAAAACCAACCAAAACAAATATGGGGGAAGAGATTTATTGGAAGCTCACAGTTAGTAGATCAGTCCATAATGGCAGCAGGGCAGGAATGGTGGTGACAGTGGCAGGGGATGTGGCCAATAACCTTACATCTTCGTGAAGAGCAAGCACAGAGAAAGCTGGGCTGCAGGTCTAGGGTAAAAACCTCCAATGCCCTATCTTCAGTGACATCACTTCCACAAAGCTAAGACCTTCCTCCCAAGTTCTATGACCTCCACAAATAGCACCACCATCTGGGGAACAAATGTTAAAGCACATGACCTTTGGGAGATACTTTATATCCAAACCATGATACCAGGGATAGGAGGAAAAAGCATGACACACACTTTGGGGAAGTGTAGCCCAGTCTAGCCCCAGGCACAGTGACACCAGCCAACACTGGCCATCCTGCCCAAGACTTCCCTTCAGACAAGGGGTAACATGGGGCCACTCCCAGAAGTGAGGACCTTGTGGACAGGGTCTCTGGCTCTAGCCCCCAAAGGGAGATCCTTGTAGCCTAAAGAGGCATTTCTGTCTTTACATCCTAACACTGCTCCTCCTCCCACTTCATCTTGGCCCACTTTAGTGCTAGAGAATGGGGCAAGGAAGAGCCAGGGCACAGCCCACACCACAAGTGCCTTTGAGGGAGGCTTTGGGTTGGGGGGCAGAAAAAGAGAATCCACAGATGAGAGTCCATAGTCCCTGGTTCAGGGGCCTAGCTGCGCCACTTCCCCCTCTGTCCCCAGGCAATACCGTCCCCTTTCTAGGACCAGGGTTGTGCTCTGCAAAATGAGGGGTGGGACCATTTGACCACTGAGAGCCCTTCACCTCTAACATTCTGTCTGCATCCGTCTCAGTCCTCATCACACCCAGCACTTCATCACCACCCCAGGCCTCTACCCTCCAGAATGAGCCCTCACCCACCCCTGCCCTGTGAACCTTCATTCCCCCAAGAACCATTAACCACAGCCAGGGATGCCAGGGAGGGCTGAGGCTAGCAGCAGGGGAGCACTTTACAGAATAAGAAAACTATTTGAAACTGAGCATCAGGCTTCATTCTTGCTGAAGCTCATCAGCCAAACTTACCACAGGGAGCCTCTTACTGCTTGGGTTTCTGATAAGACTCAGCCACTTTATGTTTATTTATTCATTCAACAATTATTGATTGTGCACCTGCTGTGCACCGCTCCTAAGTGTTGGGAGACTGCAGAACACAAAGCCGAGTCCCTGCTTGACTGAGAGACTTGCTTTCTCATAGGAACAAAAGACAATAAAGAAACAAACATATAATATGTCAGGGTTAAGAAAAAATTATTCAAAACATGAAAATAAGGTATTTTTTCCATACTATCATCTAACAAGCTGCCTAATTGGAGAGAGTATCACCCCACTTTCTAGGGGTAGACCATTGAATATAGTGGCCACTAGCCACAATTGGGCATTTAAATTTAACTTATTAATTTTATGTTAATTAAATGAATTAAATATATTTAATAAAATAAACTATAATTATAAATTGCATGCATGTAACATTAAATTGTTAATATTTTACATTAAAACATATTAAATTGTGTATTGTATTAATATATAAATAATTTAATGTTTAAATGATTACAACTCTATTTCTCAGTCATACCCACCACACATCGAGATCTGAATGGCCACTGGGAGTGGAGGCTGTCAGACTGGATGGTGCAGACAAAGAACATTTTCTTCCTGAGGGAAGGTCCTTTGAACAACACCGTTCAGGAGTTACTTTGTTGACTTACTATTAACTATTGATTAGGGCTCAGAATCTAAGAAGTGAACTGGTAACTTAAAGAAGATTGATACGCTGCAAGTGATTTTTGTCTATCGGACATGCAAATGATTTCTGTCTGGAAGACAAGATAACCTCAAAGGTTGTGGTTTTATTGTCCTGGAGGACATTAACCAATTTAGTGTGTGACTTGGAACTCTTACCCAGTGCTCCTTTCTCATTGATTACGTATATCAGTGTCTCTTATCCCCATAGAGCCAGCTCTGACATCTTGCTGATCCCTTCACTAATGAACTGAATAAATCACTGACATATCCTGCTAGATGTGTATATGAGAGTCATGTTTCTGACTCTTTGGAGATTATACTTTGACATCAGGTAATGATCAGTGCTATGAAGAAAATTTAAGTGATTGAGAAGACAGAGTGACAGCAAGCAATTTTAGCTAGGAAGTAGGGGAAGACCTTTCTGCAGAGGTGACCTTTGAGCAAAGGCTGAAGGATGTGAAGAAGCAGGTCATTTGGATGTCTGGAGGATGCATCTTCTAGCAGGAAGCTGAGCAAGCGCAAGGGCAGGTGTGGAGGCTGGATCAAGCTTGGTGTTTGAGCACAGCAAGTTGCTGCTGGGGATAGAGCACCATGTTCCTGATGGATAATAAAGTATGGAAGAAGCAGGGGACAGATTGCATAGGGCCTCCCTTGTAGTCCAAGGTAAGGACTCTGGATTGCATCTTACAGGAACATGAAGATGCTAAAACAGGACTATAACATGTCCCTCTCACACTTGAGGGGAAAGTGAGAAAGCATCTTTGTGATAAGCCTCATTGGGGGTGGGAAACACCCTCCATAACATGCTAAGCCCCAGAGGCTGCATTGCTAGAGCAGCGTGGATGGGGGCCCCAGAGCTAGCAGTGACCTCTCCTGTCTGTTCTCTGCTCTTCCACTGTCTTATCCAGAGCTGTTCCAGCCCCCACACACCCCTGTGCCTTACCTAAAGGTTCTCAAATAGCTTCTCTAAACAAATGAGCTCTTTTCTTTTCTCTTTTTTCTTTCTTTCTTTCTTTCTTTCTTTCTTTTTTTTTTTTTTTTTTCAGTACTGGGGGGTTGAACCCAGGGCCTTGTGCTTGCATGCTTTGCAAGCACTGTACCACTGAGCTGCACCCTCAGCCCATTTTTTTTTTCTTTTTATTTTGAGACAGGGTCTCGCTAAGTTTCGCAGGCTGCCTCTGGCCTCCAATGTGTAATCCTCCTGCCTCTGCCTGCGGAGTCACTTTGCCTTCCATCACCATACCAGGCCAAAGGAGCTTTTTTCTATGGAAGTCTTCTGCAGAGCTCCCAAAAGTCTCCAAGTCAACCAGCTTTCAAATGAGCCACTCCACATAGAAAGGGACATTGTAACAGAACTGAGATTTCAGAGCCCCAGGGAAGTGACTAGAATTGAGACAGATGAGGGCAACGTGCTTCCCCTTGGGGTGCTGGATATGAAGTATTGTTAACACACTTTTAAAACCAATATTAGTGATAATGATTTTTTATAATTTTTACTGTAAGTATTCCTCTGCTGCTTATTTTCCTGCAAGAAGCATAGATAATAGAGTGTGGGGCGATCTAACTCCCTAACTGGCAACTGTTAGACTCTCCCTTGCTACCTTGGCTGCTTTGAGTAAAGAATGCTCAGTCAAGCATCCAGATGAACCACCCTTATGCCAGCACCGGTGGTTTTGAATACTTCATAGATGCCTTGAGAAAGCCATGTGACAATTGGTGCTGCAGCACAGATTCAGGTACTGAGGGTGCAGGTCCAGCCATGGCTGTTTCACTTTGCAGGTTGCACTGGACTTCACCCTATCACAAGTCTCAGTAAACTCTAGATGACCCTGTGAACAACCCCAGGCCAGAGGGGCAGTACTTCCCCTGATGGTCCAGCAGAGGGACTGCTGTGGTTGGACAAAAGGGACTATACTGTGGTGGGTGCAAATACAACCTTCATTTGCATGAGAGGTTTCTGTGATTGGTACAAATGACCCTTCACTGGTTACAGAAGAACGCTATTTGGATCATTCAGTGGATGAGCTGGGAGACACCCTCCTGTGCTTCCTCCTCACAACATTAGGCTCAATAAAAGGTTTCTTTTGAGTGGTCTTTCACCCTACCTTTACTACTGTGACTCAGTTGGTAACACAAAAAAGAAGAAAGAAGTAAAGATAGTGGTGAGAAGGCAGAGCAGTGGTGATGACAGAAGTGAGGGTGGCAGAGCAGCAGTGGGACAGCTGGCACATAGATCTGTCCAAGTGGGGAAGCAGCCAGCTGTCTTGAGGGAGCAGCAAAAAGCAGAGCCCACAGCAGCTCCAAGCAGAACTAGCAAGCAGGAGCCATGAGGCTCCCACTGTGCGAGAAGCAAGGTAGTGCGCCCCCCAACAGCTCCAATCCTAGGAGCTGCTCTGATGGGTGCTGGCTCCCACTGTCCTACAAGAATTGGGGCAGCAGCCTCACCCCCACAGCTCCAACTGTGGTAGCCACTCCTGTTGGAGCTAGCAAGTAGAAACCATGAGGTTACTGCTGTCTGATAAGCAGGATGGTAACGCCACTCCCCCAGCGCCAATCCCCAGCAGAAGGGCCAGGAACTAGACAACTTAGGCAGCAGAAGCAGAGCACGGGTCCCGGGAACCACAGCCTGTAAAGGGGCAGAGCATACTAATTGAGTGGTGAGTGATAAAGCTGCAAGGCACTGACATCTGCAATTGACAGCTACAAAAGAGGTAGTGGATAGCAGCAGAAACAGTGACAGTAGCAAAAAGGGAGCAATAGATGTCTCCCAAATGGCAGTAATGGTGACAGCAGCCATTACAGTACTAAGAGGCACCCAAACAGTTCCAGGAAGAAGAGGGATGGTGGAAGTAAAGAGAAAGCAAGATGGGGAATAAAGCTGAGGCTGAAGGACAGAAGGCTATAAATAGCCAGAAAAATAAACTACAGGCTTGGGTCCCTATAAAAGCTCCAGGGAGCTGTCAAGTCTTTAGAGCCAAGGGTCTCAGACACCCTGGGCCCAGGAACTGTAACACTGGCCACAGTCAGAGCTGAGGATCCTAATACCTGCCCCTGCCCAGAAGCTGCAATACCAACTGCTGTTGAAGGTGGAGGATTCCAGACTGCTCAACCTACATAAAAGCTGTAACACTTACAGGGCAAGGACACCTGATCCCCTTAGCCTACGTAAGAGCTATAGTACTAGAGAGGGTCTCTTTCTGCTGCCACTGCTCCAACTATGCTGCTGCCACCACTCACAGCCGTCAAACACTGAGAGGCAGAACAGCTGCCTAAGATCAACTTTTGAAGGACTCCTCCTTGCCTATCCATGATTTCTATCCAAGTAGAGCAAAAGAACCCCAGCCAGCTGATTGGTGACATGATGAGTCTAAGGATTGTGGCTGATAAAGCAAAGAGAGGAGGAAGGTAAGAGATTGAGTAAAAATGGGGAAAGTACAGCCAGGCCTTGAAGCCTCTGTAACGTCGAAGAGCAGGGTCAGAGGGAAGCCCATGGCCAGGGGGTGAGTTGTGACAGCTGAGGTTCCAGGCAATTCCCACCTGAGGTGGGTATCGGTTCTGACAAAATAGTGCCTGTGCCAACTTCCAGCTCAGCAACTTACGACCTGCGTGACCTGGAGCAAATCATGCGCCTTCTCTGAGGTGCAATTTCCTCATGGGTAAATTGAGCAGAACAGTGGTTTTCACTTGGAAGTATTGTTTGGAGCATCACATAAGATAACATGCATGGAGACTTCATTTTTTTACTGGTAAATTTTAATGTACAACTTAATAGGTCTCATTATGATATTTCCATATATGAATTTCATTGTACAATGCTCATGTTCCTGCATGGAGACTTTAGGACAGTGCCTGGCATGAGACAGGCATGCCATACATACTTGCTGCTACTATTGCTATAAAAGGTGACCTTGGGCCAAGCACAGAAAGACAGTCCTGCATGTTCCCACTTATATGTGGAAGCTAAAAAAAAGGTTGATTTCATAGAAATGGAGCATAGATTAGTAGTCACTGGAGACAGGACAGGGGAGGGGAGGGAGACAAAGGAAGGATGGATATTGAGCTCCAAAATACAGTTAGATAAGCGGAATAAGTTCTGGTATTCTATAGCACAGTAGGGTGATTGCAGTTCACAAGAATTTATAATATATACTTTTTTTTTTCTGTATGTGGGGGTTGAACCTAGGGCCTCACACATGCCAGCAAGCACTCTACCACTGAGCTGCACATCTAGCCTCTTTTTTTTTTTTTTTTTTTTTTTTTTTTTTTTTTTTTTTTTTTTTTTTTTTGTGACAGGTCCTCACTAAGTTTCACAGGCTGCCTCTGGCCTCAAACTTGTGATACTCTTGCCTCAGCCTCCCAAGTCACCAAGATTACAGGTGGGCACCATGGTGGCCAGCAATGATAAAGGACAGAAAAGTGTAGCTTGAAGGTTCCCAACATAATGAAGTGATAACTATTTAAGGAGATAGAAATGCTAATTGCTGTGCTTTGATTATTATACACTGTATGTTGTTGTTGTTGTTAGGTGCCATTGAGTCAGGTCCATCTCATAGCAACCCTACCTACAACAGGACAAAGCACTCCCCAACACTGTGCCATGCTCAGCACTATGTCACTGCTTCTATGCTATTCATAGTGTTTTCAATGGCTGATTATTTCGAGATTGCTTCAGGAGTGGATTTCCATGGTCTTCTCCCATTTTTATGGTGCTGGGGAGTGAATCCAGGGTCTCAGAGAGCACAGGGCAGCACTCTACCAACTGAGCTAAACCCCAGCACACAACGTATACATGTATCAAATTATCACACTGTATCCCCATGAATGTGCACAATCATTGTGGGTAAAATTTTTTAAAAAATTTAAAGGTGACCCTCCGGCTGTAGGCCTGAAGTGGAATATAAGCCCAAGGGGCACTTGGGTGGTAGTGGGACATGGGTAGAGAGAAAGTGTGTGTTGAACTGATGTTAACTGCCAGAGGCAGGAGGTCCCTGGGAGCCAGCTCTCAGAATGACAGCCTGCCTGTCTGGGCTCCCTCCTGGGCCATCTTCTACACTCCACCTCTTGTTCCCACATCCTAGCAGAGCCCAAAGTGAATCCCAAGTCACTAGGAAGCTCTCCATGCCTTGCAGCTTTATGGAATTCCAAGGGTTTCACGTGCATCTTCCACTCAGTCCCTAAGAGTCCTTGGAGACAAGCATAGCCAGTTCCTTCTGGTCTTTAATCTGAGGTCAGGGTGAAGCGTCCCAGGCCTCAGCTGGGCAGTCTTCCTCCTCTGCTTCAAAGTAGTCCCCTTCTGTTGGCGTCCACAGTGGACTTTCACTGAAAATGTTGCTTGCAGAAAGTATGCCATAGCTTAAGACAGAGGGTCCCTGCCCCCCAGGCTGTGACTGGTATGACTGCTAGGATGCAAGGTGAACAGCAGCCAAGCAGGTGAAATTTGTCTGTACTTATAGCTGCTTCCCATTGCTCCCAGTACCATCTGAGCTCTGCCTCCCATCCGTGGAAAAAGTGTCTTCCACAAAACTAGTCTCCAGGGCCAAAAAGACTGGGGACTGCTGGCTTAAGAAATAAACAAGGAAGGAAGACCCAAAAAGACCTAGGCTAGATCTTCAAAGGGCCCTTGAAATTCCAACCTTTCTTGACCCTTGGATTGCATAGTAACCTTCCAGGTATCCGTTGGTGTCCATAGGACCCAAAGAAATCTTCTCCCCCAGGTCGTTGTCAAAGATGCTCCTTTGGCCTCACACAGATCCAGAGATAAGCAGAAATGCTAGGGATGATGGGGAGGCTCTGCTCCTGGGCTCCCTCACAAAGGGAGGGCAACTTGAGAGGGAGAAGAAAAAGGGAGCAAGATTTTGCCCCTTCCAGTGCTTCTCATTCAGTGAGACTCTGAGGAAGCCTGCATCTGTGCACCCTGATGCACTTCCCAGAGGGACATGCACACTAGGATGATCTGCTCTCCTGAGCAGGGCACGGGACAAAGGGCAGGCAGAGGAAGGCCATTATGTCCCACCCACCTCACTCCTGCTCAGCTCTGGAGTAGTGTGTCCACTTTCACCAACTATGTGCCACTCCCCTCCTCCCAGGACAAGGACCAGTCCCTACCCTGAGATGCTTCCATGCAATCAATTCTTCTGAGTGGGGAACCTCCCAACCTCCATCTCTGAGTGTAGAACTACCTTCCTCCTGATCTTCATGTCTAAGAAATGACATTTTGGTTAACATAAAAATTTTCGTCTTTGCACTCTTCTGTGTTGCTTTGGTCTGTTTAATTAACAGGTATTACAAATATAAGGGCCTGCAGCGGTAGCCCTGTGGCATCCGATCCTGTCAGATCTCGGAAGCAAAGCAGGGTCGGGCCTGGTTAGTACCTGGATGGGAGACCACCTGGGAACACCGGAAGCTGTAGGCTTGGGAGAAGGACCTGGCAACCCCCTCCCAAAAATCAATCTGCCATTGAAAACCCTATGCACAGCAGAGAAGCACTGACAATAGTGTTTCCCCTGTTGAACAGAGGGTCGACTATGAGTCGGGTACCAACTTGATGGCACCTAACAACAACAACAACAACAACAACAACAACAACAAATATAAAGCAATAAAGCTATTAATTTTATTCAAGTTTCTTTTTTTATGGCTACCTGTCATGGTTTGAATATAAAATCTCCCCCAAAGACCAAGTGTTTGAAAGTTGGGTCCCCAGCTGGTGGTGCTGTCCTAGAAGGTTGTGGAACTCTGAGAGGCGGGATCTAGTTTGATGGAAGTGAGTCACTGGGGGCAGGCTTTTAGAGGTTTTTACCCTGGACCTGCAGTTCTGGCTGTCCCGCTCTCTCTTTGCTCTCTGCTTCCTGATCACAAAGATGTAAGGTCATATGACTTGGGCCCTACCATGCCTGCCCTGCCACCACACCTTCTGCTTTTATGGACTAAAATCCTCTAACTGTAAATATTTCCTTCCATAAGTTTGCTTTAGTCAATTTCTCTACCATAATAGCAATGAGCTGATTAATATTTTACCAGTCTTTTGGGGTCCAAGAAGAGCTTCCTAATCCCCTGCTAGCAAAAATTTACACCACCACAACTATCCATATCAGCCCTACCCCATCACTCCCATCAACAGCAACACTGCAATCACTACTGCCCATTGATCTCACCCAACAACCACCACCACACTTACCATCACCACCATCCATCATCACCCAACACCCAAGATCACCACCCACAACTACCACTACACACACCAGCAGCATCACCATCACCAATACCATCAGTAGCATACAACTGAAATAGCTGCTGCCAGTCCACCAACACCACCTCCCTGCCACTACCATCACCACCACCATTACTACCCATTTCCACCACTACTGAACATGGCACCATGAATAGTCAGTTGGATGTTTCATTGGTTGATTAAATGAGTGAATAAATAAGTGTATAGTGATTAAGTAAAGGAATGACAAAAAAAGGACAACCACAGAATATGTATGAAAGAAAATCAGCTCCACTGGTTGATGATTTATGTGCAATTCAGATCAATCTGTTTATCTGAGTGTCGGCTTTTTAATATCCTTTCTTTCTTCCCCCATTTTATCCCCATCTGCTAGCTTCTTCAGCCCCTGTCCAGCACCCCCTAAAACCCAGTTATGAGCAGCCCTCTGTTAAGACAGGGCCCAGGTGGCTGGCAAGGTTTTGAGCCAGAGGAGTTGAAAATCTGAGTTCCTGATGAATGAAGCAAAAGTGTATAACCTGCTGCCTCTCAGCCAGCTCCAGAGGCGTGGCTGCCCAAGCAGCCCTCAGAAGCAACCTAATTTAAAGCAGGAAAAGAGAAACAGTGCTACCCCAATCTAGCTTCTGGTGCTGCTTCTGGAGCCTTGGTTAAGAAATTTCAGTGGGGTCCTCTCAAGTTCCCTCCCTGCCACCCAGCATGCACCTTGATGCCCTGGATCCATGGCTGGGAGCCAGTAGATCCCAAGTCCACATCCTAGCTCCTGCCCTGACAGTGACTTTCTGTGCCTCTGACTCCCCATGTGAGTAATGAGGAAGTCAGGAAAGGTGTGTGTGGCACCCCCCAAGCTCTGCTGTTCTGTGCGTCAGCAAGGGGAGTTCTTTGTTAGAGGAGTCGATAGGTGAAATTGGTCTCCTTGGAAGGATAATTCCTCTCTGCTTGCATCCTTGGTGGCAGACATGATCCCAAAGTAGTAGATGAGGCTGGGCTTCCAAGAAGGGATAGAACTCTTTATATTTAGGTCCCATGGACTCAGGCAGTCAAGGATTTAAAGCTAGAAGGGCCTTAGGGATCACGTGGTCCAAGCTCTGAAGTGAAAACTTTCCGAAGATCACAAGCCGACCAGTGCCAAACCTCAGGCCAGGGTCAAAGCTTCTGATGTCCCTGCCCTTCTGAGCTCTTTTTGCTACCCCAGAAAGCCTGATTGACCCTAACCCCTATCTCAAAGTCCCACCTCATCACCTCATACTCATATAGCTGATGCAGCCTGTGCACAGCCTGGAAAGCTAAAGCCCTTGTGCCAATAAAGAAGTCTTAGGATCAAGGTTCTGAAGCCACATCATCCTCTGAGCCTCAGAGACCCAAAGGGGCAACAGCTGTAGTCACCCTTGAAGCATTTCCCAGGATCCTGCAGAGGGAGGAGGAAGGCAGACAGAGGGCTCTGCTACCACAGCCTCCCTACCTCTGTTTCTTTCTCTCTCTCTCTCTCTCTCTCTTCCTCAATCTCAGTGCCTTTGCTCTTAGCATATCAAAGATAAGTGCCAGTTCCTCTCTCTCTCTCTCTCTCTCTCCCTCTCTCTCTCTTTCTCTCTCTCTTTGTCTCTCTCTCTCTTCCTTGCTTCCTCACAGTCAGTGCCTGTGCTCTTAGCATTTCAAAGTGCCAGTTTCAAGGTCTTACTAATTGAGCTCTAGGAAAATCTCCATTCATGAAATAAAACAGCCAGAAATTATAACACTTACCAGACCACACAGCCTGGTGGTAATGGACGTGCCCATCTCCAGGGACAGCCCTGGGTTTCTTTCGTTAACCCCTGCATGATTTGCTGGGTGATCTTAGCTGCTTCCTTGGGCTTCAGCTCCTGCACGTATAAAATGAGAGCATTGAATCCCACTGATCTCAGGCACCAACTCCAGCTCTCTAGACTTGGAAGGCTCAGATTCCCCAGATGCTCCAATTCCCAATGTGCTCAGGTTCGCCAGCCTAGCTTCTAAGGACTTGTCTATGTGTATCATCCACCGCTTGCCTTTGTGGGCACTTGCTGGGCATTTCACAAAGGCTCCTGGTGCCATCGAGTTCCCTGTGCTCAGTGATTAGGATCTGGCACTAATCCCTGCTTCTTCCTGCTTCTTTGTTTAAAGGTGGGTGAGCATGCACTGAGTTTCAAAGCACATGAACCCAGCTGCCCTCCAAGAAGATCTATCTATGGTGATAGATCAAAGCGGGCCTTTTGTGTAGCCCAACTGGGGAGGGAGACTAAAGCCAGAAACCCAGAAAGAAGGCATCTTTCAGTCAACAAATGTTTACTGAGCACCACCGATGTGCAAGCACCTGACTAAATCAGACACTGTCTCTGCTCTTTTTTTTTTTTTCCAATATGGAGAAGAAAGCAAATGCACCTTCCCTGAGGAATGGAGAGCAGTTGATGGCAACACAGACGTAGTAACATTTTCTTTGAATGAGGAGATCAAGGAAGGCTTCCAGGAAAGTCACAGTCGATCTGAAGCCCAGTGGGCAAGTAGAATTTCACTGGACAGAGAAGTGAGGGAGAAACAGAGGGGACAGAATGAGCAAAAGAACAGAGGAGGCTCCCTTCGGGAGCTGCTAAGTACAGCAACACAGTGACACCAAACAGCAGAGGAGTGGGGGAGCCTGGAAAAGGAGGCTGCGGAGATAAGCCTCTCTGGGGCTCTGGAGGGCCATGGAAGGCCTCTCAGTAGTGGAGTGGCGAGCTTGGATTTAGGTTTAGAAAGATTCCAGTGGGAATGGGTAGGGTGGTACACACCTGTAATCCCAGCATTTGGGAGGGTAAAACAGGAGGATCATGAGTTCAAGGCCATCTTGGGCTACCTATTGAAACTCTGCTTGAAAAAAAGAAAAGAAAAGAAGAAGCCAGACATGATAGCACACACCTATAATCCCAGCAACTAGAAAAGCAGAGGCAGGAGGATCATGAGTTTGAGGCCAGAGGCAGCCTGTGTAACTTAGCAAGACCCTGACCCAAGATTTAAAGAAAAAAAATTAAAGGGGGCTGGACGGTGCAGCTCAATGGTAGAGCACATGCAAAGTATGTGCAAGGTTCTGAGTTCAACTTCCCAATACCCCCACCCCCCCCCCAAAAAAAAAGGAAAAGAAAAGAAAAAAGGTCCCAGTTGTCATTGGTGTCAGGTCTGGGATGGACTAGAAGAAACAGAGGCAGATAGATACACACTAGACTCCAGAGAGTACAAAGTAGGAACTGTGCCGACATCAGAAGACGTTTGTCCACTAGCACACACATCCTAGGCTATCAGGTAAGGGCAGCAGCCAAGCTCAGTGAGTCAGAGACAGGAAATGAGGTCTAAGCAGAACTTGGCAAAGGAAAAACTCGCCTTAGAAGACAAGTCTGTCAAGGTAGAAGAGAGGAGGAAGGAAGAACAACATCTCAGAAGTCCCATGAATGAGCCTTGTATTTGGAAGGGACAAGTGTTAAATTGTCATACATCAGGGTGGATAGGGCCTTCAGTTCTTCATCTCCACTGCATGAATGGGGAAATGGAGGCTTGCTCTTTATAAGAAGGGCTTGCCTGGGTCTCCTCACAATCCTGAAGCAGAATGAAGAGCTCCTCCTTCCCAATCCTACAGATTATCCCCTCCTCTACACTCAGACAGGCTAGCATGTCGTTCCACCTTCTCAGAAAAAAAAAAACCCAGAGCCACAGGAACCACAGGAAGGTGCCTGGCATCCTAGCTTCTATGAGGGCCAAACCCAGAGGCCAGGAATCAGCAGGAGGCAAACAGTGTGGTGTCAGGCACTATCTTCTGTTTGGAGTCCTGCAAGGTCCAAGCCACAATAGGTATATGAGAGGTGGACAGAAAAAAAGAGCCAGGTACAGTGGCGAATGCCTGTAATCCCAGCAACTTGGGAGGCTGAGGTGGGAGGATCACAAATTTGAGGCCAGAGGCAGCCTGTGCAACTAAATGAGACCTTGTCTCAAGATAAAAAATAAAAAGGGGGCTGGGGGTGCAGCTCAGTGGTAGAGCACTTGCAAAATATGTGTGAGGTCCTGGGTTGAACCCCCAAGTACCACAGAAAAGGAAAGAAAGACAAAAGAAAAAGAAAGGAAGGAAGGAAAGAAGGAAGGAAGGGAGGGAGGGAGGGAGGGAGGGAGGGAGGGGAAGAGAAGAGAAAAGAAAGAATAAGAAAAGAAAGAAATGTGAGTAAAGGGATATTTTGACCAGGTAAATGATGCTCCAAGACAAAAGAAAGCAAGAGCCTACGCACAAAAAAGCTTAGTGATGTCCGACCCATGGGGAATGTTACTGTCATTGGTGAGCAAAGCTGGTGGGAGGTTACCCCAAATTGAGGAGCATGGAGGGCTGGAGGTGGCAGAAGACAGAAAGATCTGGTCTGGAGTGAAATCCTGAGTTTGAGTTACACAGACTGAGTTTAAGCAATTGCTCATACTTTTGAGCATTTACTCGATCATGGGTGCCTGATTGAAGCTTCACAACTATCCCTTAAGAAGGCATGTATCATTTTCTTTATTGGATAGATAAGTAAGTCAACTGAGGAATAGAGCTATAAATGAATTTGTCCAAGGTTCCCCAGCTTATAAATGTCTAAGTCAGACTTCAACCCAGGTCTACCTAACCCCAAAGCCTTGTCTTGGTATTACTGTCTCCATCACTAAAGAGGAAGAAGGACCTGGCAATCCACTCCCAAGGCAATCCCAAAACAGTCAGCCATTGAAAACCCTATGAGGGTCGCTATGAGCCAGATACCGACTCGACGGCACCTAACAATAACAACAACAACAATCACTAAAGAGCCAAAGAAGAGATGGAGAAATAATAACAGGAAACACCTGCAAGTGGAAAGGAATGAGAGAAAAATGGCAC
The DNA here is from genome assembly GCA_007922755.1 of Pedetes capensis. Taxonomy (NCBI): domain Eukaryota; kingdom Metazoa; phylum Chordata; class Mammalia; order Rodentia; family Pedetidae; genus Pedetes; species Pedetes capensis. The sequence goes on from VMDO01009699.1 coordinate 65,499, forward strand.
ATTCTGAGCAAGATGGTGAGCTTAGAAAGAGGCAGAGGAGCACACAGAGGCAGAAGAATCAAGAGTGCTTGTCACAGAAGCTATAGTTAAGGAAAATCTCAAGCCAATGTCAAGGTGAGTCCTGAAGTCAATCCAAAGTGTCTTGTGTGGTAAAGATGTGCTGATCACGGTAAACACAAAAGAATCTTGGGTGACAAGAAATGCCAACATTTGCAGGGATCCAGGCTGCCTGGAAGATGGAGAAGGGAGAGTCAGAGAATCGGTAAGAACTCTAGTTGTGGTGGGATGAGAACAATCAAACCTATAAGGACATGTGTTAGGCAGACTTCTTGTCACTGTAGCAAAATACTTGAGAAAACAACTTAAGGAAGGAAGGCTTTACTTTGGCTGATGGTTTCAGAGATTTCAGTCCATCATGGCAAGGAGGACATGCTGGAGAAGAGCAGCTCACCTCAGAGCAGCCAGGAAGAAGAGAGGGAGGGAGGGAGGGAGGGAGAGAGGAAGAGAGGGGGAGAGAGGGTGGCTGAGGAAAGAGAGAATGCTTGCACTTGTGGGCTTTCTCCTCCTTCCCCTTTATTCCATCCAGGGCCACCAGCCTATGGGATGGTGATGCCCACATTCAGGGCAGGTCTTCCGCCTTAGTTAATCATCACTGGAAACACCCTCACAGGCACAGCCAGAGGTGTGCTTTACTAATTTCCTATGCACTTCCCAATCCAATCAAGTCGACAATCAAGATTAACCATGGCAAAAAAAGAAAAAAAAAAGGTTAACCGTCACAGAGCATATCAAGAAACATGCCCTGACACAAAAGACAAACAGATAAATTGGGCCTCAACAAACTTAAAAATGTTGCTCTTCAAAGAACACTATCAAGAAAATAAGAAGACAAGCCAGGGAATGGGTGACAATTTTTGCAAAGCTTATGAGTCTAATGTTCAGAATATTTAAGGAACTTTTAAAAGTCAATAGTAAAAAAACAAATATCCCAATTACTAAGTGAGTAAAGGATTTGAGGAAAAAGACATTTCTTCAAAGAAGATATATAAATTGCCAATAAGCACATGAGAAATTACCCAATATATCAGTCATTAGGAAAACGCAAATCAAAACCACAATGAAATATTATCTCATACCTTTTTGTTGTTGTTGGGTGCGGTCGATTTACATCTGACTGATAGTGGACCCTATGTGCAACAGAACAAAACACTACCAAACACAGTACCATGCACATGATCTTTTAATGTTGGAGCCCATTGTTGCAGCCACTGCTTTTTCTCATTTTGAATCATGCTACATCAGCAAAAGGAGGTCCCAGGGGCTTTACTCCATTCCCATCATTAAGGTTGACTCTACTTTGAGGAGGCGACTCTTCTGCAGTCATTTCTTGAATGCCTTCCATCCTGGGGAGCTCATTTTCCAGCACGATATTTGACAGTGCTTCTCTGCTATTCATAGGATTTTCAATGGCTAATTGTTTTAGGAGGGCTGGGATTTAGCTCAATTGGTAGAGCACTGTGTTGCAGTCTCTGAGGACCCGAGTTCAATTCCCAGCACCGCAAAAATGGGAGAAGGGCCTGGCAATCCACTCCCAAGGCAATTCCAAAACAGTCGCCATTGAAAACTCTGTGAGGGTTGCTATGAGTTGGACTCGACGGCACCTAACAACAACAACAACAACAACAACAACCCAGAAAAATATAGGAACAATCCAAATGTCACCAATCCAAAATATGGTATGTCCATACAACGTACCATGCATTCATAAAAAGAAATGAAGTACTGATGCATACTACAACACAGATAAACCTTGAAAATATTATGCACAAGGAAAGAAGCCAGTCACAAAAGGCAACATATTATATGGTTCTATTTACACGAAGTATCCAAAACAGGCAAATCCATAGAGACAGAAAGTAGATTAGTGGTTGCCAGAGACTGGGGAGGAGAGGCGTGGGGCATGAGTGACTGTTTAAAGGGTATGAGGTTTCCTTTTGGGTGTTCTGGAATGTTTTGGTATTAGTGGTGCCAATTGCACCGCCTTAGTATACTAAAAGCCACTGAACTGTATACTCTAAAAGGTGAATTTTATGGTATGTCAGTTACATCTCAATAAAAGAGAAAGAAAGCAGGTAGAACTTTCTGAGGCAAATACCAAGTGATTGTTTAATCCTTTGGGGAACATCACACAGCCCATTTAGATTACCTAAAAGAAAAAACAGATTTTATTCAACTGTTACATTCTTTTGAATGTCTTACTCTGAGGGCTAGTTTATGTTGCATTTTTTACTACCTTCTTATAAAGTTATATATTAATAATAGCTAGATTTATAGAGAAATGTCTGGAAGGTTGTTATCTGAAATGTTAACAGTGGCTGCCTCTGGGAAATAGTATCTTGTGTGATTTAAAATTTATTTTTTATGTTTTTTCAGCCCATTTTCTATATGCATATTTATCAACTTTATAATCAGTAAAATCTATAAAGTCCTTTTTGTCTTGGGAAAAAAAGGAGATTAGATTGAAAAAATGTAGATAGATCATTTTTAAATCTCTTTCTACTTACATGAAACCAATGTCATTTTACTAGTTGCTCCCAAGGGGAGAGAAACTGTCCAATTAGCCAAGTGATCACAATTCAATTATTTTCTGAACGCTGAACAAGGCCCTATATGAGCCACGCTGTGTGAGGGAGAAGGATGTTTAGGCCATGAGTCCTCTGTTCCAGGTCCTTTGATGCAGCAAAGGATCTCAGATGTGTAAATAAATAACCGAAAGCAAGGCAGAACATGAAAGTCTAGGACAGAGGCACCTGGAAGACGCTGCCGATTCCCTGAGGAAGGTGTGATCAGGCAGTGAGGGATTCAAAAAGACAGCTTCACTGTGGAGCTTGGCCTTGAGATGGAAAGGAATTTCAGATCCTGTCGTGTAAAGGCAGGAGGGAGGGAGGGGAGCTGATAGGTGAGGCAGCTCTGAGCAGGACCCAGCCTTCCGTGCCCTCCCGCCTCCCTCTCAACCCTGGGCTCTCCGCACCAGCACCATAGGCCGCAGCTTCGCACTCACGCTCTGGGGCTAACCCTTAGCTCACGCCTGCTTTCTCTAAGGCTAGGTGCATTCAATCTTGCAAGACACTTCCACGATAAAACAGTTTGAGTTAAAGGCTCTGCCCAAGCTCTGGCAGCACACTGAGCCTGTCTGCATTGTCACACTCTCTCCCCTGCACTGCAATGGTCTGTTGGGAGTGTTCCTTTCATCCACCAGGTTGGGAGCCCAACTGAAGAGAGGCTGGGAGCGGGCCCAGAATGCTGGTGCTCAGTAAGCACTTGGCTGAATGGAGCAGCTGCTGTGGCCAGGAGGGGGAGGGGGACGTGACAGCCACACCTCTGCCTGTCCAGTGTTCCCTCGCTTCATCCTCCTGACCACAGAGTTGGACCAGTATGGCCACAAGCTCCCCACTGCCTCAGACATGGCCACTAGTCCAGGGATGCATGTGACCCCAGCCAGGCCAATCAGCCACCCTGGTACAGCTGGGAGGAAGCACACTTCCAATGCGAAGAGTCGAGCCGGCGTCGCCATGTTCCTCCCCAAGTAGAGAAAACCATGTGCAGGAAAAGAAGAAGCCATCACACAGGACAAGCAGAAATGGGGTAATGGCAGGTTTCTAAAACCTTCATTCCAGTCTTTGAGATCCCCAGAGCTGAGCTGGTTCAACTCTGTGTCCTATGCAGGGACCTTTCAGGAAAAGTCTTTAAGAGTATAAGCCACTTAAAGCTTGAGTTTCTGTCATTGATAACAATATCCCAATCCAGTGCTGAGGTCCTCGGTAAGATATAGGGCTGCAAGGATCAGCTGAGGCCAGATTGAGGGTGATTATAAATGCCATACTAGGAGTTTAGAGTTTATATTGTGGATGCAGTAATGAGTACACAGAGCCTCACGAGTGACTACTAGCTGTGTGTAAGCTTTGAATTGGAGGCAGGAGTAAGAGTAGGGACCAGTTGGAAATGCAAAATAAAGCCATCCCCATATATCCCAGAGGTCAAGGAGAAAGAAGATTGGATAAAACTCTGATTTTGTTATGTAGGAAAGAACAGCAAGGCTTGTGATAAATGGGGAAGTAAAGGAGAAAGGTAGTCATGTCAAATAAATAGGCATTTCTGAAACACTGTAAACAGCTCTGTGCACAAACATTAGTCACTGATACAAATGGGATCTCAGGGGTTTTATAAACAAGAAAGCCCTTGCCAACATTCACATCTGGCACATGATACATCCATCATGTGTAAATACTTCACACAGCATCGATTACCCTGATCAATTTTAGGCATCTATCATTTTCCAGGCCTGCAACTTAATACAGAGAAATTACAAAGAAATAAAATGTTCTGATCATTCTATGCCCGTGGCTCATAGGAAAACAGTGAATACATCCATGCTAGATTTCAAGGCTTAAAGAAAAAAATTGCTATTTTGTTTTCTTACAGTCATTTCCCAAACAAGATCAAGCAATGATTCTTTTCAAAATTCACTGTGAAAGCTGCCCTCAACTTGGGAGAGAGGAGGGTCAGTAATGAAACATGAAAAGCTGAAAACTGGGAGCAGTAGCCATCAACTCTGATATGGCAGAATAAGAGCTGCTTAGGAGAAGAGAAAAGAAGACTGGAAAGAATTTAAGTTTTCTTTTAGGCAAAGTGTAGTCATAGGAAGTTTTGTAGTCAGGAAATATCATAGTCAGAATGGGTTTCAAAAAGAGATTTTTCTAAGCAGGCATAGAAGGCGATATGGTCCCAGGATGCAAAATTCAGTAGAAGTAGTGGCTGAGGCCCTGCAATGAAGGAGATATGAAAGACAGATACTAAGAAACGGGCAATACCTGAGTCTTTAATTGGGGCCAGGCACCATTCAGAGCACTTTCTACACTTGATCTCGTTTCATCCCTCACAACAGTTCTTCAGAGTAGCTGTATTTCCAACTTATAAATTCCAGAGAAGAGGCACAGAGAGGTAAAGGAGCTTGCTGGAGACCTCTCAGGTCTTTTGAATACAAGAGCCTATGTCCTTTTCCACATGAGACACTACCTCCTGGTGTGCAGCTTTTGTTCCTTTCAACTTCATCTGGTAGGAGCAGGGCTTAGAGATTTTCGAATATACTGACACTTACCCAGCTGGGGAGGGCTGGAGTCTGGAGGTGAACCCAGGCCTGAAAATGGCTCTCATTCCCACCCTGCCTCCTAGACCAACAGATCCTGGTAAATGAGCCTTCATGTTCTTTGTAAAACCAGAAAGTCTTTTTGGTTTGTGTTGGGTTTTGTTGTTTGTTTGTTTGCTGCTATTGTTGTTTGTTTGTTTTGTTGTTTGCAGTGCTAGGGATCAAACCCAGAGCCAATGCTCTATTACTGAGCCACATCCCCAGACCCACTGACTATGCTTTTGAGGGACCTTAGAAAGGGCCACGGGGGAGGGGGCGGATAGTGCTTTTTGGAACCCAGTAGAGATTCTCCCTCCTTCCCAGAAAGGGCCTCAGCACCTTTCAGCATAATTCCTTTGAAGCCTCCTAAAACCCCAGGTCTCTGTGGGGCTGCCCCAGCCTGTCGCAGTAATTTCCAAAGCCACTGTTTTGATGGCTCGCAAATCCTCCATTCGTGCTCAGACATATAAATTGCATTAGCAGAGAGGAGAACTATGCGCCTGATGGTGTGCCCTTGAGAACAGAAGGTGCTGAGCTCCAGGACACCCACGCGAGTACACTCGAGCTTGGCCGCTGGCCAGGGGCACCTAGGCAGGAAGATCGGCCTCTCTGGGTCTCTTCAGGCTGGGCTGGCAGGAACCTGTTTCCCTCCTAAGAGAGTCCTGGGGTGGAGGAGATGAAGCTTCTGCACTAGCAGGTGCACACCCAGCTCCCCGGGTCCTTATCACTGGACTTAGCAAGTCTGCTCAAGAGGCGGGGTCCTGAGAGTCTGCTGGAATATATGATTGTTGTTGTTAGGTGCCATGGAGTTGGGTCCCACTCACAGCAACCCTCATAGAATTTTCAATGGCTGATTGTTTTCAGGAATGCTTCGAGAGTGAATTGCCACACCCTTCTCCTGTTTTCATGGTGCTGGGGATCGAATCTGGGTCCTCAGAGAGTGCGGAGCAGCACTCTACCAGTTGAGCTAAACCCCAGTGGGGTATATAGAGTCAGTATCTTCTCCTCCAGACAGCTCAGAGACTCCTGACATTTTCTCCCACTTGGTGTTTCCAGCTAATAGTTCATTAGGAGTCCAAGAAAACACAGTATTTTTTAATTCATTCATATTGATCTTGAGCCTCTGCTGTTTCCAGTCCTGGGCTAGGTCCTGAAAAACTCAGAAGTGGAAATTGGAAATAGCCTCTGGTCTCCAGAGAGAGAGACACATAGTACCCAGCACAGAGAAAACATAAGAGCTTCCAGAAAGTGGTAGATGATAGATGTAAATCTATCCCAAATGGATAGATTTCAACATCTAAAAAGCCAAGAAAAGTCACTGCTACAGGGTTGGGGCAGGGTTGAGAAAGGGATAAATAGGTAGAGCATGGAGTATATTTTTAAGACAATGAAACTATTCTGTGTGATATGGTAACAATGGATACATGTCATCATACATTTGTCAAGATCCATAGAATGTACAACACCAAGAGTGAACCCAAATATAAACTACAGACTTAATAACAATGTACCAACCCTGATTCATCAATTGTAACAAAGGTAACACATGAACACAAGACGTAAATAATAGGAGGAACTAGGTTGAGTGTATATATTGCAACTCTCTTTACTTTCCAATCAATTTTTCTGTAAAACTAAAACTTCTCTAAAATAATAAATAAAGCCATGCCAGCAAAAGGAAGAATGTGAGACAGATTGGTATAAACAAAGGCAGAGTGATAGTGACATGAAGCTGGAGCCCAGAGTTCCTGGGACAACAGTGAGCCCAGAGAGGTGTCTGTGCTTTATCCTAAGGCAATGCAGAGATGGCAAATAGTTCAACAAAGTGCTAATGTGATTGGTCAGGCTGCAGCTAGACTGCCACTAGACAGACCTGAAGCTATAACAGTGGCTATGACAAGAAATGAAAAATCTGAGTTGGTGCAGCAGGATCAAGTCAGGCTAGATACCACAGAGATCCTGAGGTTGTTTTACATAGGACCTGGTGATTGATTAATTGGTTGGTTTCCGTGGGTGGGAGAGGGAGAGGAGTCTGGGGATGCTGGGGTTTCTGGCTTCCCAGCTCGCTGGGTGGCAGTCATTCTTTCAGAGATCTGGAATGAAGGAGGGGCAGATCTGAAGATAGAATGACCTGGCCAGCTGCAACACACTTTTTTTGTTTTGTCTTTGTTTTTGTTTTGTTGTATTTTGCTTTGCTTTGCTTTTCTGCAGTACTTGGGGGTTGAACCCAAAGCCTCTACCACTGGGCTGCACTCACAGCCCATTTTTTTATTTAGTTTTTTATCTTCAGATAGGGTCTCACTAAGTTATGCAGGCTGCCTCTGGCCTCCAACCTGTGATCCTCTTGCCTCTGCCTCTCAAGTTGCTAGAATTACAGGCAAGAGTCAATACACCTGGCTTCAACATGTTTTTGAGAGAATATCGTCACAGATGTTGTGCAAAATGCTTTCTGAAATACTCCTGAGCTGGCCCATTAGGGCTGGGGCCTCCCTACTGCAGACCTGAGCCCAACCTTGCATGTTGGATACTCAGCCTTACATAGAGATATTTCCAGTGCTGAGCTGAGGGCTATGTCCCTGTATCTGCCCTCACTGGACCTGTGTAACTTCACAGCTGCCAGAGGCCCCCAGCTATGATGCATTATAAAGATGCAGAGTTCAAGGTCTAGAAGAAGGTGCCACTACCAGCCAGGGCCACAAGCCAGGCTCTTCCCATTAGCCAAGGGCTCTCCACACCTCTCAACCATTGCTGATTCAAGTAGCTTGCTCCCTGTGGACTCTGCCATCTTTCTAGGAGATATGATTGAACTGCTCCCAACCCTGAAGCCCTATCCAGAGGCCAAGTGTTTGCTCTTTTTGCTTGGCCCTTTATTTCACTCAGCACTTGGCTTTTTAGAAAAATAAAAATGATTAAAAAGAGGCAGGTGATGTCACTGACCACAGCAATGATGGAGATCCTAAAAGACAAAACTCAGAGTGACTTGCCCTGATTCATTCATTTTGATCCATCAAATACTAACAGAGGCTTTTAAATGAACTGATACAAAATGACACCAGAAAAATGTCAGAGGAAGGACCTTTGAAAATCTCTGTTCTACACAAGTCATGAAAACACTACCCCAAATTGTCAGAATCAGCTTTTTCAGACTCTGAAAATTAACCACAGGCTTTCAGGAATCTGGGGAGCAAGTATTTGAAAAAACCTGTTGCTGAGCCTTGCGGCACACACCTGTAATCCCAGCTACTCCAGAGGCTGAAGCAGGAAGACCACAAGTTCAAAGCCTACTTAGGTGATATGCATAGCAAGTTCAAGGCCAGCCTGGGCAATTTAGTGAGACCTTGTCTCAAAATCCAAAATAGTAAAAGATGGGAAAGGGATATGCACAGTGGTAGTGTGCTTGCATAACACATACAAGGCCCTAGGTTCAATCCTCAGGATGGAAAAAAAAAAAAAAAAGGAAGGAAGCCAATGTCCACTGAAAAACACGTACATACCTTAATGTTCATAGCAATAACTTTCATAATAGGCCAAAAGAGGCAGCAACTCAAATGTCCGTCAGCTGATGAAAGGGTAAATAAAATGTGGTAAGTCTATACATTGGAATATCATACAATACGATGGAACATTATTATAAACAGGAATCAAGTACTGACACATGAAGGAACATTGCAAACATTGTTAGGTGCCCTTGAGTTGGGTTTGACTCAGCCACCCTATGTACAACAGAACAAAATACAACCATACACTGTGTCATGGACACGATCTTTTTATGTTAAGCCCATTGTTGCAGCCACTGTGTTTCTTCTCATTTTGAGTTGTGCCCCATCTGCAAATGGAGGTCCTTAGGCTTTACTCCATTCCTGTCATTAAGATTGACTCTACTTTGAGGAGGCAACTCCTCCCTGATCATCTTTTGAATGCCTTCCAGCCTAGGGGGCTTATTTTCTGGCACTGTAGTTGACAGTGCTTCTCTGATATCCATAGGGTTTTCAGTGGCTAATTGTCTTAGGAGTGGGCTGCTGGGTGCTTCTTCCTAGTCTTTCTTAGTCTGGAAGCCCAGCTGTAACCTGTCCACCATGGGAGGCCCTGCTGGTATCTGTAATACAGGTGGCATAGCTTTCAGCATCACAATAATGTGCAAGCCCCCACAGCACAACAAGCTGACAGACACATGGGGGCTGCAAACTTTAGGCCAGGTGAAAGAAGCTGGGCACAAAGAACCACATATTGTATGGTTCTATTTATGTAAATATCTAAAACAGGCAAATCCATAGGGACAAAAGTGGAGTTGCGGTTGCCCAGTGCTGAGGGATGGGGAAGTGGAGAGTGATGAAAATGGACATGGAGTTTCTTCTCGAGGTGGTGCAAATGTTCACAGGTAATGGTGATGGCTGCAGCTGGTAAATATAATAAAAATGACTAAATTGTATACTTTAAAAGGTTGATTTGCATGTGCGCACATGAGGTAGGGATTTGCATGCCAGGCACACACTCTATAGCTGAGTGACATCCCCAGCCCCTAAAGGGTGGACTTTTATGGTTAACAATGATATCTCAATTTTTTAATGCCCAGTAACAAAACAAACTAGAAAGCAACAATGGCAAAAAGCATAAACCATACGTGCTCCTCTCCTGTTTGAAACTCTTCAATAATCCCCCATAGCTAACCGGGTGCTGTGGCACACGGCAGTGACTTGGAAAGCAGAGGCAGAAGGATTGCAAGTTCAAAGCCAAGGGCAGCCTGAGTAACTTAATGAGACCCTGTCTCAAAAATAAAAAAGTAAAAAACAGGCTGGGGGCTCAGCTCTGTGGTAGAGCACTTGCAAACAACATCCACGATGCCCTGGGTTCAACTCCCTGTTGTTGTTGTTGTTGTTGTTGTTGTTGTTGTTGTTAGGTGCCGTCGAGTCGGTATCCAACTCATAGCGACCCTCTGTACAACAGGGGAAACACTATTATCAGTGCTTCTCTGCCGTTCATAGGGTTTTCAATGGCAGATTGATTTTTGGGAGGGGGTTGCCAGGTCCTTCTCCCAAGCCTACAGCTTCTGGTGTTCCCAGGCGGTCTCCCATCCAGGTAC